>BLKR01015878.1:0-46379 GCA_011170035.1 Teleogryllus occipitalis
CAAAAAACAAATGAATATCCGGTACATTGCTTATAGTGATGGTAGAATCGTAAAATTACACTCTTATATCATCCTAGGATTGGCAAAGATGTATCAACGTTTCGAATATATCAATATCTAGCTGAACCCGTGCGAGTACATCGCAGGAAAGGAAAAGCTATAGAAAAGGTGCAGAAAAAAGTAACGTACGCAGGATACGAAAAATCATAAAGCTTTAAAAGTTTGTTTCATATTGGTTTGTGCTTATTCTCCACGAATTAGAATGAGAGAGGTTTACGAATTCTGTAATAATAGAATAAAATTCACAGTGCAAAGAGATTTAATTATGTTTCAGAAAATGAAATTGAAATGTTTTATTTTTACTAACATGAGTATGGACGATGTAGTTTCTGATATTGGAGGGAAATCTCACTCTCCTTCTGAAAAAATGTAACGAATCATATATACAACCCCTAAAAACGTTTTGTAAAGATAGACTATCAGACACCTAGCTGATATTTACAGTAAAATGACATTTATTGATCTCGGGATGAGATCCACTCATTAAATAAGCACAGATAAATATCTACATACCTGTAATTTTTGTTTTTCAGAATAAGGTATTCCATATGTACTTCGTTTTCTAATCTACAAAATAATGTCATTAATTCACTCCGGCTTTAAAAGCATTAGGTCTTAATTTTTCTTTATATGGTTATAAAATTGTACGAATCTTGTAATACGCACTACATCAGAAAAATGTTAAGATGGCTATACAAAATTGGCTTATCAATTGCACAGAAGATTACTTTATGGAAATATGATCTAGTTTTTTGATAACAAACTCCGATCAGTTCTAAATCAAATAGAATTCAATTTTGTTCCTACAGTAGTATTAAAATATTCCTCTAATAAAACTAATGCAGTAACTGGTCGGATGAATTTCATATCACTTTGAAGAAGGATTGACAAAAAAATTGTGAGAACATTCAAAATGTCATAACTAAAGAAACAACCAACAAAATTGGT
Organism: Teleogryllus occipitalis; assembly: GCA_011170035.1. Lineage (NCBI taxonomy): Eukaryota > Metazoa > Arthropoda > Insecta > Orthoptera > Gryllidae > Teleogryllus > Teleogryllus occipitalis. The sequence continues at coordinate 1,009 of BLKR01015878.1, forward strand.
AAACGATGAAGGTATCGCTCATTTATGGTCACTCTCAATTACAACAGGAAAAATATGTATTAATGAATTACTGGAATTTAACTATTTATCAAACCATATGGTTAACATAAACAAATAATGAACCGAAAATGTCTTGAGAAATTAGTCATATTTATTTCCTGTATAACACACATTTTATTCAGAAGTTACTAAAATTTCTTTAAAAATGTTTTTCAATATACGCAGGCAAATCACTTTGCATCGTAATTGAAAATTCATATTAATGTTCATATTGCATTAAAACATTTTTAAATACGTACAATTACTCAATTTCTTGGGATCGATTATTTCTAGTTTCCACATTTTTCCCACCATGCTTGTTGGAACAATTATAGAGTCATCAGGCGTCTCTCACTAGGTGATCGTTGTACAATCAATTCGTCCGCTGACATTAATCTTAAAAGTGAATTACGCGTCTTTTGTGATGTGTTTGAACTGTTCGACCTTTGATAATTAGTCATTCCAGCTACAATCAGGGGTTGGTTTGATGGTTGGTCTGGAAGGATGAATTCCTCTGATAAGATAGAGGACAAGATGAGCCGCAACCTCACCTGCTATTAAAATATGCGTAACGCCGTACCGAAATCATACGCTGGAGCCACAGAAAGTGAAATCTTTCCAAGAAAATACCAAGTTATTATAATGTAATTACACAAAGGTCTCACCATTAAAGCCCTTTATCTGTACTTTAAACATTATAATTCAACCAAATGATATCAGTTTTATATCTGGCATATCTAATAACAGAATGTACTCTTGAGTTCATAAAAAATAGCCGACTCCATCGCTGATACGTATCATATGTTGAAAATTAAGAATTTGAAGTAGGTCTATGTATTAGACCATTATTAAGTAAGCATAAACGAGTCATTATTTCTAAAGTGTGTCCAGCCATACCACATAAAGAAATTAAAAAAGCTCTCGATGAAATAAAAGTTTAAACTTCTACTAAATTTCACTCTTCATAGAAGATAGTATGTAAGAACCAGGAGCCACTCATAAAATGAGCTTCGGGTGACATATTTATAGACACAGAAGAAATTAAAACATATCTCAATCCACTCTCATTCAATTTCAGAACACTTCTTATAGAATATATTTCTCTACGGGTACGTAACCTGTTTTGTTTGTACATTGGAAGGAGATATCGCTAGCCAATGCCTTTCAAAGTCAGAGACCAATGAAAATATAGAACTTAATTTAACAGATTCTCACATTTTATGTGACTAACCAATTAATAATCCACCTAATAAAATTGTACATCAATCCAATTCAACACTACTAATAGATAATTAAACTTTTCCAGATTGAATAAAAGTCGCTTCCCCTCAGAATCTTCCTCAGTACCCGATTCTTTAAAAAAAACGAGAAAAATAAATTGTGAAATAAATCAAAATCAACAAAGAAAATAATAATAATAATAATAATAATAATAATAAATGAAGACTTCACTCTTGAAGGCCCACCTCCCAGATCTATTGCAGATTTAGTTGATTCAACCAAAGAATAACTACAAAGCGGCAAAAAAGTCTCCGCACCGATCCCAGTCTGCCGCCGCCTCCTCTTCCGCCCTCAGCTTCCCTGCCGTGAGCACCGCTAGTGTCGCATGCGTATCTCCTCGCCCCCCTTTCCCCGATGCTTCTGCACCCCCCTGTCGGTCACATCCCTGCCTGGTCCTCGCGTTAATAACACAATTTTGTTCACTAGCACTCTCACCAGCATGGTCACATTGCGAGAGACTTCCCTGGCGCACTGTAAAATCCGTCTAATGAGGATTTCCTCAAACACATCAACAACTCAAAATATTACTATAAAATCTTTTAGAAACTCCAGCATAGACAATTATGGCTAAATATTTTTCTCCTGACATTCCAGCTATTAGCAGAATGATGACTGCCGTATACTATTGCCGTATCTTACTGTTCTGTCTCTTCAAAATATATTTACTAAAATAATTAAGTAACCGAGAAGTATTTTTCTTTTACAGGAAACATCGGATGCTGTTACCTGTCCGAATAGCTCATAATTTTCTGAATAGTATAATTTAATGAACAGGTTTAGGAGATTCAATAACATTACAAAATAGAATATACTAACTACTACTGTATCCGCATCGTCATTTGCGTGGTCTTGAATTAATTTAGGCAGATCAATTACAAAAGTAAAAATAAAGTATAAAAATAATTATTTGACAATATTTTTACATTAATATTGCAATAAAATTTACAGTAAAGCTTGTATATACAATGTTTTTGGTTTTATGTTCAGAAGGAAGAATCAATACTTTTATACAAACACTCACTTGAGAACGTGCTACATGCACCTATTCCTAAAAATATTTTTACATAAATTTACGCGTACTTTAAAAAGAGGTTGCCCTAATGATTTACTGATTTTCATTGGAAAACAAAATTTATCGGTAATCTGAAGTCTCTTGAACGGAAACGGGTAGTTTCTGAGTATCATTGGAATACTTTGTACGAAAAAATTTTCTCCTTTTGCGCAGCCGATAAGATTCACTCACTTAATACATTTCCTTGTAATGAAACGACTCTCAAATAGATTATATTATAATGTTTTGGTTGGTTTATAAATAAAATATAGGGTAGTCCGGGCACAATGTAACTTTGAGACTTTTTCTCATTAAATCTTTAGAAGATCTATCAGATAGTGGACTACCGCGTCTTGGTTACACATTCTGTCGATATTGAAATGAGTCTTATTCCTCTCAATGTGAATGTGAGAAAGTATTATTATATTAAAAAAAAGAAAACAATGAAGACGTGAAGATTAAAATTGAAATTAAATAGAAACTTATATTAGGGACGCTGTAGAAATTAATAAATGAAGAAAAGTCTGGAATATTTCCAGATTTTCAAGAGAAGTATAAGATGCAGCTGGATGGTGGACGGAGCCCGTGAAAAGTTGGTACTATAGGAGCAGGAGTTATTCGTAGGTCAAATGGACAGAAAAATCAATGAAAGGAAAGTGTAACTTAAAAAACCGAATTGAAACCTACAAGGCTCAAGATTTGGTAACGTTTCGGATACTCAGGTACTACAAAAATGACCATTAGATTCGCCAGTTAACAAATGCACAAATCTGCGCTTACAATGAATGAATGGAAATTATTTTATTGTTAATTAGTGTGAATGTGTTTTATTTATAATTAGAATTGTTATCGTTTTCTTATGTTTATTGAGTGTTATTTGTTCTATAGCATCCGAAGAAGACGTTTAATATAAACAGCACAACAGTGTATTGTTACACGATAGAAATTTCGTAAGATAAGCATTTCAGTAAGTATTAAAGTTTAAAAATAAATTTCTGAAGATCTCGTAGAACAGTGCATTTTCAAGCCCACACAAAAATATTTGAGAGAGAAAACAATTTCAAAATCATGAATGAGCTAGAACCTTTCGAAAAAAATTCGCATTAATGTAAGTTATTTGACATCTTTCGGTTCTAAAATTGACCTCTTGCACAATTAAGAATCCTCTTTTGTGTTGAAACATTCAGGTTTCCGAATTATGCCTAATTAATCAGTAATGTTCTTTAACAACTTCCCGAAAGGGTTGACGGTAAAATAATTACCCTAATACCATTTTTCAATTTTCCCCTCTCTCATATAAAAAAGACATTGTTGGGAATACTACACTTCCGGCAGTGGTTCTCATGTTTTCAGTTAGATCCAATAATTGGATATATCTTCATAGAACTCAACCTAGCTCTTCACGTATATTTTTTTGCATGCAGCAACTTCATCTTGGCACACCCCTCTACTAACAACAGGTAATCTGTTTCTAAAATATCCTACTGGCAAAGCTGACTCAGGGTATCAACTGATGTCACTACAGTGTCTCTGATCGGAAGGTTCTAGGGTTTCGAATTCACACGGTAGCAGAATTTTAGACTCTAGCTAGGTAGCTAGGTTGAGTTCAGTAGCTGCCTGGAGGAGAATTCTAGCGGCCGGCTGCTTCGACCGGGAGATTTACGTGATTTCTCCGTTGAATACCAGGCGAATGCCGGAGCAGTACCATAACAAATGAGCCACGAACCGCGCGCGATCTTTCCTTCCCCCTCCTTGTCCTATCGTCACCCCTTATGTACACACGCTTGCACTCACGTGTACTACACTACCACACATGCCGGGAGACCAGACGGAACTTATAGCTTGTCTTGGCTGGGGCAATGCCACGCTAATGGGAGATACCTTGTGGAGGAAAATCCCCGCACGGTGACATAGGTCGGCGTCGGATGTCGCCATCCAGTGGGCGAAGATCATCGCCACCTTTTGCGATAAAAACATTTGCTACACTTACGGGACTTACCTTAGCAGATGACGCGCCCGGAATCACTAATGAATTTAATATCTTTGGAAATAAGTCCCACTGAACGGTCTGCTATGGTTTCTGAAATCTTCTGCAGCGAAATCAACATCTTGAATATAAACAATGTGGTTCATTGTAAATTTGTTCCATACAATGAAAACACAGGCTTAAAGAATTTTACCTCTTTGACGGTTTTTAAATATATCGCACACGATGTTCCATTCAATCAGTAGCTATTGGTACTTTAAACATTGAGTGTATGGTTTTGCCACCTAGCAAGAGATGCAGTAATAACTGATGATGCGAGTGCGTTTCTAATCTTCGTTTCAATTCTGATATGATTTTCGAAAAAAATAAAATGATGAGGAATGTTTTGTCTGTATCGATTGGTCATTAAAAATATACAGCAAGCAACAGTATCAACGCTTTTCATCGTATGCTCATAGATTTGCCTTTGCTAGAAGTTTAATTTTGATTTCTTATTTTCTATCATCTAATCAACTTGAATTGAGACGAAGTTTGATTGTTCACATAATTATATATTCTTATCAGACTCATATGAGGCGTCGCCAACCCAAATTTGCAGATTGTTTAACCACTTGATGGAAAAGTCACGTCTTGCAGTAGGGTTAAAGCACCATTTATTGGTCATAAGAATATTTATATTAAATTCTAGACAACTCGAAATATTTCTAATTAAATATTCAGAAAAATGTCGTGAAGAATTTCTCACACTTACAATGGATTTGAAACATCGCAGAAAACTATCATGATTCCTAAAATCTCTCTTGGTTTAGACGTATTCCATTTCACATTGGCTTCTGAAAATGTTTCACGCCAATGATTGTCGTTTACTAAAAAAAAGAAAAGGATAGCTAAGTAATCAGTATGTATACTACTTGATAGACTAATGGATATTATCAACAACAAATCATTTCAAACGACGTAGGTCCGTTTACTGCGTGCAACAGCATTCGAAGACAACAGCACTCGTGATAGTTGAGGCGAATAATATAAATAAACCCTTCCGATGTCGTGGTCTCCGACAACGCTTGGATATCTATAATCAAGAATACTTCCTCATGAACGTAAAAATGTTCCATTTTGCTCGTTAAAAATGTTTGGTTGGTTGGTTGGATCGTGATTCCGAGCGCGTCAACAGAATAGGTCATTAGTCCCGTAAGTGTAGTGTGTGCTTCTTTTCTCGGGAGATGGCGGTGATCTTCCCCCGCTGGATGGTGAGATCCGGCGCCGACCTACCGTTGGCTAGCGGGGCTTTCCCCCTAACCAGACCTCTCCAGCAGGACACCGCCCAAGCCAGGACAAGCTCTAAGTTCCTGACCGATCTCCCGGAATATGTGGTAGTGTAGTACATGTTAGTGTAAGTGTGTGGGTGTCAGGGAGGGGATAGGACAAGGAAGAGGAAGGAAAGATCGCGCGCGGTCCGTGGCCCGTTTGTTAGGGTACTCGCCTGGTATTGATCGGAGAAATCACGGAAAACTACCGATCAGAGCAGCCGGCCACTAGAATTCTCCTCCAGACAGCGACTGAATTCGATCTAACTGAAAACCTAGTGTCGAAAATCCTGCCGCCGTCAGGATTCGAACCTAGGATCTCCCGGTCAGAGCCTCTGCAGTGACATCAGTTGATGCACTGAGATACAGCTAACCGCTCAGTGCATCAACCGGTTCAGACACTGCCCTATACGAACCTTTGTTAACATATTTTCATATAAAATTAATATTACTTATTGCGATATTAAAATGAGTCTGAAGCTTTCGTGGAGACAATGTCGACGACCGACGCTTTGTTATTAAAAGCTCCCCACTGCACAACGGTCATCATAAGCATTTGAACGTTTTGACCAGCGTTTGGATTTTGGATTATCCTCGTTCGGTAGGCAAACATTGTCGATTATCCACCATTATTCGATAACTATAACATTGTGAAGTGATATAACTTTTTTATTGAAGTTTTCTCGATCAATTTATTAAACGTCTAAATTGTTATGATTTTTCCCTCTGCAGATCTTTAGAGCATATGGTAATGTGACAAACTGTAGGATCTATGATTTTCAGCAATTAACTGTAAGATGGTATTTTATCTTTTTAATACAGTATCCCTTTCGTCTCGTGATCTGACGATACGTTCTAATAATTTTGCTCACAAATGTGAATGGACGGTTATAGATGTACACGACAGTGACCAGTTTCCAATAACGACAAAACTAAAGTAACACTGGATAAAGAGGTATATAAACTACATTCACCAAGACGAAACTTGAAAAAAATCTGACTGGAAGCAATACCAAAGAATAATTAATGAAGAAAGAAAAAAAAACTATGATAATGAGGAAAACATTTGACTATTTTTAGCAACTTCTCATACACTACATTACTAGTTGCAAACTCGGCGATTCGATTTTTTAGAACGTCAAAGAAAAGTAAATAACGGAAAGAAAAGTGAAAGAAAATTCCAATATACTCTGAATATATACAAGAAACCACGAATGGGAGAAAACAAATCTCAGTTTAAAAAGATGAGAGCACTCTGTAGGAGAATTATGAAAAAAATGCATTAAGTAGTCGTGGGTGAGTTACGTATCATCTGTAATCACGGTTATCAAAGAAACATGAAACAAAATCAAATCTAGAGAGAGAAGGCAACTCCCGAAGAAATAAATAATAAATTAGCGCCTACATTTGCGTAAATTCAAGCTCTTCAAACTATTCTAAACAACTCCAAACAAAGAAAATCAAAAAAAAATAGTTTCCGATAATAATCGCAACTTCAATTAAGAATTTCAATTATATGATTCTTTGTCTTCAAAAGAACGACAGAAATATTGGTATTCTCGAAACATTCTTCACCTGGGACAGATAACATTATGATATTGTATATAAAAGTGTCCATTTTAACAGGACAATTACATAATAATATTTCATTGTCCTTAAATCCGCAATCACTTTAATGAATTCAAAGACCTTGGTTCATTGACACATCGTGAAAATTGCTGTGCGGGCGCAAATGCACTTTAGATTATTTTGGTCAACTGCGGATCTGTACCTGAGCTCGTGAAGAACACATTCTTGGTCAATATGTTTTCGGACATTAAGGGGACATGGAATACCCTATCCTGGCAATGTTAAATGTTTTAGTCTAAATCTCAGAATCTGTTAAAGTGAGGCTTATGAAACTTTTGCAGGTTGCAAATATGTTTTCGGACATTAAGGGGACATGGAATGCCCTATCCTGGCAATGTTAAATGTTTTAGTCTAAATCTCAGAATCTGTTAAAGTGAGGCTTATGAAACTTTTGCAGGTTGCAGATATGTCACTCATAATAACACAGAAATAATGGTTTTGAGAAATATTTTCTATTTATATAGATAAAATATTTTCCTATAATGCAATTTTTTCTAGTAAATAACATTCCGTAGAATGAATAATACTACGGTAATTAGAAAAAAAAAGTTTCAGTAAATGAAATTTAAGAAATCTTTATTAACACCCCATTAAAATTTCAGTTTCCTACTACAAATGTAAACTGAAAAAAGGAAAATTTAGTATCAAAAATATCAGCTTTCGGGAAATGGGCTTTAAAAATGCAAACCTGAGAACACGCCAGCTCTATAAGTTACCTCATCAGAATAATCATTTGCCAATAACTATTTACTTTTGGGACTTTTTATGTTTATTAGCTTCACAAAATAAAGTTTTGAATTTACTTTCTGCATGTCGAAGTCTTGCAGTATTTATGCCCTGCATTATGTAACAATATCTAAAAGTATTAGAGCCACATCAAAGTCCCAAGAACTGAAGACTGCACGAATAAGTAATAATAATAATAATAATAATAATAATAATAATAATAATAATAATAATAATAATAATAATAATAATAAATACTTGTAAGAATGATCAATACATTTCAAACACCTATTGAAAAAGAAAATTATGGAAATTTTTGAAAAATAAATGCAAAAAAATATTTTTTACCGAAAAATTATTTCATATCCCATTAAAGGGTGATTTGTGGTGAAAGCAACGAAAACATCAATAAAGAAAACTGTGGAACCATTGCAATTTTGTTCATTTTTATTCACGCATCGCAAAGGACTCAATTATTCAATCTTCATGGGAAATCCCACTTGTGAAAATTATGTAAATTCTAAAGTATACAAATTTCTAATTAACCAGTAAAAATATTTTTAAATAAATAACAGAAATAATGAATTGATTTGTTCACAAAATTCTTCGGTCTTGAAGCAAAAATTAACCTCTTGTTTCTTGGGATCGCTGTTTCTTTTATTATTTATTTTATTTTTAGGTCGCTTTTTAACAACCTGGTCATACAGTGACAACTGTTTTTGTGTTAACTGTAGGGGGAACGATAGAAACAACACGAACACACACACACACAAACATGCATGTTCGAGGTGGGATTCGTACCCGCACACCTTCGAGCCGAGGAATCTACGGCCCTTCAATCTTAGCGACCTCGACTATCCGGCCGGCGTGATCACTTCCTGTTTCCATTGCTTTTCGTCGATTCAACTGCGATTCGTCTCCACTTCCCTTCCTGTTTCTGTATCGACCAATTTACTACTTCTATTTTTACAACTCTGAATGTTCGTTTGGTGGTATATAACGCCTGTTGTTGTCTATGTGGCTTGAAACTGTTAATTGACTACGTTTACTACTAACTTTCAATTCAAAATTACTCAATGCGAGTTTTGAAACATAAAAAGCAAATTTTTTGAGATATTTGCTAATATATTAAGTATTAAGTACATGAACGTAATTTATTTACATTTTTAAGAGTCCATGCAAAATATACTTTTTGAGAAATCACTATTCTTGTACTTCTCTCGGCATGAGAATTTAGCCGATAACTGTATAAGAAAAAAACATTTATTTTATTTACTAGTTTAAAAATAATTTCGAGAAAATCAAACTGTAACCTCAAAACACATGGCTCGTGGTTATGTGATGAAATTGTGCTTCGGGATAATGGTATGTGATCACACATGTAACCTATCAGCATTTGAAATGAATAATATCTAACTCATTTGGTTAAAAGATTGTAGATAAACACAGTTCCTACTAATAGTAAAACTACGAATAAAGTGGTGTCATTTAGTCAGTACTAAGTTATTAATGTTTGGAAGTAAGTATTAGATTTTGAAAGAAATTATAAAATATTTATTGCAAACATTTTGGATTTGGTTATCTGAGGCAACCGCTTTACAAGGACTTACATGATTTAAAATGAAAATAAATTAAGAAAACTTATACATACACACTTCACCTCAATATGCAATACACACAAAAATACAGCAGACATCCGAACTAAATACAGAGTCCGTTTCAATAATCTTGCTCTATTACTTACGAATAAATTACTTTCTAGATTATTCCTTAAATTAGTGACGCTCGAAGGACAAATTTCCACACGTACTGTAGGCCTGCAATTTCCTATATAAATGGTTGTGTTCACAAAACAATGTTATTAAACCAATATCAATTTTGTGTTTTCTGTGAGATTTTTTTATTCAGCGATTATTACCATCTATACAGGACACTCACGTAGGCTGAAAGAAACACTATAATCTGCAGTCACACAAGTGCCCCGTAATATTGCTCTTTTAAAATAAATATGCTCAACGAAAACCACGCTCTCTCTCTCTCTTTCTCTCTCTCTCTCTCTCTCTCTCTCTCTCTCTCTCTCATCGCGCACCACATTGTGAAATTACCCCGCATCCCTATCCTCCACGCAGGTTCCATTGATGCGCCTGTTATCGCATACCGGCGCGCAGCCGGCACCTGCCCGCCCGGCGCTCACCTCCGCGCGCCCGAGGGAAGCCGGGGGGGGGGGCGCTCCGGAGAGCGGGCGCGTGCACACGCGTGTGCCGGCGGCCACGCAGAGACGGGCACGCGTGCGTCCCGAGCGGGCGGTGCGTCGAGCGCCGCACACGCGCACGCTCATTACGCGTCTCAGACGGGCGGGCGGGCGAATCCTTTGCGTGGGACGCCGCCGCCCCCACAGCCACAGCGCCACCCGCCCGCCCGCCCGCCCGCGGGCTCGCGTAACAAGACGAAGGGGGGAATTAGTTCAATAAGGAGAGGGCCACGCCTCGTTCGCGCGCCGCCGCCGCCGCCGCCGCCCTCGACGCCTATGCCGCTGCACGGGGGGCGGCGCGTGCAGCGTGGGCGGGCGGGCGGCGCGGGCGGGCGGGCGGCGCGGGCGGGCGGGCGGCGCGGGCGGGCGGGCGGGCGGCGCGGGCGGGCGGGCGGGCGGGCGGGCGCGGGCGCGGCGGGCGGGCGGGCGGGCGGCGCGGGCGGGCGGGCGGGCGGGCGGGCGGGCGGGCGGGCGGGCGGCGCGGGTGCGCGGGTGGGCGAGTAGGGCGGGTGGGCAGGGAGGACGGGTGGAAAGCGAGCGTGCGGAACGGGCAGGTGGTGTAGGTGAAAGGGTCGGGGCGTTCAGGTCGTGTGTGGCGTACAAAGTAGGCGGGTAGTACTGGACACTTGGGGCGTTTAGAGTGGGTGGGGCGTACAAAGTGGTAGTCGTAGTACTGGACGGTCGGGGCGTTCAGGGCGGGTGGGGCGTACAAAGTGACCAGAGAGTACTGGACCTGGGGCGAACAGGGCGGTCGAAGTGTAGAACGGGCGGGTAGAGAAGAGCGGTCTGAGTGTATAAGATGTGCACAGGAAGGTCGGAGCGTACAATGCGAGTGGAGCGTTCAATGAGAGTAGACGGCCTTCAAGGAGGGTAGGGAGTTCAAGGAGGACAGGGCGTTCCCAGAAGGCGGGGCTTACAGGGCGAATAAGGCGAACAGAGCTAGCGGGGCAGAATGAGTGGATCCTACAGGGTGATCGGGGCGTACAGGGCGGTCGCGTAATACAGGACGGTCGGAGAGTATATGAGATCGGAGCGTACATGCGGTCGGTGCGTTCAAGGAACGTGAGATGGTCAAAGAGAGTGAGTGTGTTCAGGGAAGTGGGGCGTACAGGTCGGTCTGGGGTACAATATAGGCGGGCTGTTCAAGAGGACGGGGTCTACAGAGCGAGCGGAGTGAATAGAGCGAACAGTGCGAGCGGGGCGAACAAAACCAACGGGGCAAACAAAGCGAGATGAGCGAACAAAGCGAGCGGGGTGAACCGAGGAGCGGGGCGAACAGAGCGAGCGGGGCAAACAGAGCGAGCGGGGCAAACAGAGCGAGCGGGGCAAACAGAGCGAGCGGGGCAAACAGAGCGAACAGTGCGAGCGGGTCCAACAATGCAAGCGGGGCGAACAAGGCGAACAGGGCGAGCGAGGCGCATAGAGCGAGCGTGGCGAACAGAGCGAGCGGGGCGAACAGAGCGAGCGGACCTAACACAGCGAACAGTGCGAGCGGGGCGAACAAAGCGAACAGAGCGAGTAGGGCGAACAGAGCGAGCGAGGCGAACAGGGCGTGCGGTGTAGGCGTGGCCTGCGTGGCGGGCGGTCGCAGGTGCGTGGGCCGCTCACTCGCTCGCGCGCCGCACCCCCAGGTGCCAACCAGCGCCATTCCCCGCCCGCAGCGTTTGCGCTTCGCGATTGACGCGTGACAGGCCGAGGCCGGACTTCAACGCCCGCCGCCAACGCCGCCGCCGCCACTGCTCGCCGCAAAAACCGGCGTCCGTCCGCCGCCCACCCCCGGCCCCGCCCCCCGCGTCCGCCGTTGTAATTAATGGCTGCGCGATGGCGGGGGGCGGGGGGGGGCGAGTCCCGGTGCGCGCGCGGGTGACACGGGGTGGCGCCGCCAGTTTTACACGTCACTTCCGACTTGTTGCCTGTGTACATATTTGTGCTGCACTTTAGAACACACAAACTATTTTAAATTCAAAGTTCATAAACAATGCAGCCCATTGTCATGCGTCTAATTAATTTTGATTACGACTGGGCCCGCCGGGACCGCATTGTGCCGAAGACCGCTGCCGCTGCAACCACCGCAGCGGGGGCGGCGGCGGCGGCAGGGGCGGCGGCAGCACCCGGTAACGAGCATGCGCCGTAATGACGCTGCCGTCATTAGAAAAACACGCGGCGCCCGCTTGTTAGGGAGGCTGGCGGCCCGCGCGGGTCCGCGACCGCCGCCGCCGCAACCACCGCCGCCGCCGCCGCCGCCCCTCGTGGTCGCTGGCGGAGACCACCGCCGCCGCCGCCGCCGCCGCCGCCGCCGCCGCCGCCGCCGCCGCCGCCGCCGCCGGTCGCTACGTCCGCCCCGGGAATCCGGCATGCGCCGCCGCTTCATGAGGATGTGAGCCTCCCGCCGACCGCGAAGAAGTAGGGGATTGTGGGAAATAACGTACGAGTTCTCGCAGTATAATGATGTCCAATGCGGAAGCGGAGAATTTCCCTTCGACGCCGTTAGCATCCTATTCCAAGAACTGAATATTTAATAGATGTGTTAAATAAATCAGGAGTTTTGGAACTTCATTTCAACATTGATTTATTAATTTATACTTCATATAGCTTGCGGCCTCGAACTTGTAATGAGTAACCATGAAAACAATTCAATTCTAAGAATGAAAATGTACACATTATAACAACCCTCCTAACAATTTTTATTCCCGACTCAATAAATAAGAACATTATTACTTTAAATTTAACATTTCTTTGAAATTAACAAATTTCGACATCGCTATGATTTTGTAAATTTATCATCAATTTCATTTTCTGGATTTATTTTCACAATCATTCCATTAGCAATATTATCATGTACAAAACGATAATGCATTTCAATTTGTTTCAAGACATTTCCTTACCCTTAGCCAATCTCCACTGTTCTGCTTTATTACATGATGTCACTTCCTCAAAAGTAGTACGGGTCGTTGCACCACCATAACGTACAAAAATGCTGTTACAGACAAATTCTTCATAAAACAGAAGTGGAACTTTAATTATTCTCTTCTATTTTCTTTTCCCAAATTTCTTTCTTTCTTGAAGAAAATGAAAGAATATTGTGAAGTTCTGCGGAAATTCTCGCAAAAGCTAACAAAGTTGCGGACAGTGGTTTCCAGTAAAATCTTGAGAAATATATGACAATGTTTATGGTGTATTTGAGAGTTATATAACAGTGTAAATAACTGTGTGAATTGCGCTATGAAACAGTACTTTTAGGTTAATTGCCTTTATTGCCAAAAGTTGCCATCACAAAATAACATTTCGAGGATGTTTGCCAATGTGCCTGATACATCTTATAACTATGAGTAGTACTGCTACTCAAGAAGCGTGTCTAAAAAGGTACCACGTAACAGTGAAATAGGAGTGACTGGTGGCAATTATAAATTAAAGGGAACATTCCAAAATTGCAATTTTTATATCAATTAAGCAAATACGGTTTCTAACAAATTATTTTACTTATTTGAGCTTTATAGAATTTATTTATTGTATTTGCTTAGATCTGAACTTTAAAAAATAGAATTCATAAAAATGTATGTGTTGTGTTGGTATTAGAGCGTGCCATAAAGTATTCAAAAGGCCCTTGGGCATAAAGAATCAGAATGGCCCACAGGGTTATGAACAATACAATTACTTGTGTTGTTTCATGTCCGTAAACACACAGCAATGAACGAGTAAACCATAAAATATTTTTCGATGGCCAGCATCATGTGTGTGTATAAACATGTGGTCCAAATCCTCAAGCCCGAACCACTGCTGTCCTGGGGTTTGAATTCGGTGGACGGCCGCGCGTTGAAGTTGCCGTCCCTGCGGCCTACCTCAAGTACCGGTGGTATAACACACCTTCATGACCCAACCCTGACGTCAAGGAGGGAAGACAAAATGAGGCCTCGGATAAGGGAGTCTTGGAAAGAAGATAGTCGTCAGTAGATGAGGTTCGGTGAGAAAAGTTTGCGGTAAAGAGCAATCGACTAGGAAGATCGCACGAGGAAGATCGGGAATTAGGGGCGATTGTTGGAGGATTGTTGGAGGATTGTTGCAGGAGTAATGCGGATACTTTCGTCGCGTCACGTAGCTGTTTGCATTACTCATAGTAAAATGAAATTTTTTTCCTACCGTGCAAGTATGGGGGAAGGAAGTTAGCCATTAATATTGGAGCATGATCGTACACTGCTGCTATTCAACTCAATTTCAATTCAGTCTTTTTTACGTGGTGACACTGAGACCATCAGGCATGCTTTTCGGTCTGACCACATAAATTTTGCTACGCCTCTCTCAACATATAGCGGAAGAAGAAAGTATCATTCGGGCGACGAAACAGGCAATTTAAATTTAGCTCAGAGGCTATGTTACGCTTGAGGATATTTTATGTGCAGTAATCTACAACATGGAACAGCCGGATTTACTTTTCCTCCAAAGGAAAGCATACAAGAGATTTTTCGCCCTCAAAAATCCACGGCTTCGACAAAGTTTCAACCCACAAAGCTTACGGTGTTACGACACCTGGGCGCACTGTGCCCACGCCAAGGAGAACTAACCTGTTCACGCTACAGGAGACTTAGGACAGCCTCCCGGGGCCACGCCGCCGCTGCGGATCCCGAGGTTAATGTGGGAGCATGCGCACTGCTTCTCATGCCCACACCATCGTTGCAGAACGGAAGCTGCTGGAGGTTCGGCCAGTCAGAACCAGGGCCGAGGACAGAGGTCGGTTAAAACAACTTTTTCTGTTATCGTAAGTCTCCCACGACGCCGAGAATGTTCGGACTCATCAGGACTTGGAGATCCAACTGACATATTAGCTACTAAAATAGTTTAAAATACTGTTCAGTGATTACTACAAATTGTAATAACCAAGTTTAAGGTATTTTCTGTTACCACAATTTAGAAAACTAATCCAAATAATAATGCTTTTCTCGATAATAATGCATTTGATATTATTTATTAAACTCCTAAAATAAAATTTTATATTCCCTAGAGTTCCCTCTCAGATATATTTATCCCAATCGCTGTACTTCTGATTTCCAGCGTTACGGAATTTACATTTGAATAGATGTTTCCTAGGTCTTCCTTTGTATTCATATTATATTAGTATATAGTACTGATAATTAGAAGCCGAATGAATTTAAAACTTAATAATATGACGTGAAACACTACTTCGTTTTCTCAACGTACTGCAGAACAGTTTGAAGAGGTACATATTTTAATGGCCGTGATTTCTTGAAGCTCATAACACACGGTGTGACATGTGTAATTAAATAAATTCATCAAAATTACGTTTATGTCATGCTACACACGCCAACAATGAAAACTCATCAGAAATAAAATTGAGGGAAATTTACTTTGTATCACGCCCTGATTCCGAATAGGTACTAATAATATCTCTAGCACGTATCATTTTTGTGATAAGGTGCTTTTAATATTGCGGATGTACGAATTATTCCCCAAAATAAGATCTTTCCTAGTCAACAATGAAAAAACACCAGAAAAGAAAATATATATCACTAATTGTCTTGATTACAAATATGTGCTTAGATTTTCTCTAACACAGTGTCTGAAATAGGACTGTTTTCATATGGTGACTGTGCGAATTCCCAACGGCAAAGCCGTTCCTTCAGGGATTGGTATTGCTGAGGATGAAGTGAGCTTTTTTTTTTTTGACTAGCGTATCTCAAGACACATAAGATATGCATATATAGGTGTCACTATTTGCTGGAGAGTTACGTGTTGTCAACGGAGCTTTCTCAAGTCTTGCCTGGATATACTACATTAATATAGACCAGTGTTCTTGGATTAATTGTTTGGTGCAGACCATGAGTCAGATAAACTCTGGAGCATACTAGAATCTCTGTGAAATTTTCCAAAAATCTGTACAACAAAAATGGAGAAAAATTAACGTGATACCAAAACCAAGAGATTTTAAAAGGTGCAAGCACGCAAACGATGGCTTCAGAGAACGAGATGCCTGAACAAGTTTCAGTGTGTGTGTGTGTGTGTGTGTGTGTGTGTGTGTGTGTGTGTGTGTGAATATTTTATGGAGAAAAATAAATCTTCATATTCTGTTAATGGAATCATGAGGCTTTTGTGTTCACTTCAAAATCTGTGCTGTAGAATGTCACTTGAGTTACACTTTCTACACTCCCTCTACTAAAGCAATTTATTAGGAAATGGAACATGGTCGATATTTAGTATAATAAATGGATTAGCTATTGTAGAAAAATGGTGGGCGACGACGGAAATTTGAATGCAAATCTAAGTTAAAAAGGGATTTAGAAAAATATGATTATATTTCTGATGATTACAACTAGTGATGATAAAAATGAACGCATGTAGTTTAGTACATATGTGACAAGATTTATTTGCTTGTTAGGTATCTTCACATTACGAGTTTTTGCGTTGAAACATGCCCCTAACTGGTACAATTATTGGGTGATTCGTCGTAACCCGTTTCCAAATTTCTAGTAACATGGGCGCCAGGAAAAAGGTTACGATAATATTTTAACTATTATTACTCTGATAAAAAACTGAATATTATCCCGCTAGCTGAGTCGATGGGTCACGTCAGAAATAATCGCTATTATCTATTTATAGCCGATTACCCGATCTGCCATCTATACAGAATGGCGAGGAATCTGAAAACAGAGATTATTTGATCTCGCTACTTATTAGCTTGAATTGGCCAATGAAAATCATTTTATCTTTCTTTCAAGAGAAACTTAATGTTTACTTCTTATCCATGCAGCAAATTAAAATGAAAAAAAAATTACATTGAAGAACTTTCTTGGTTCGAACCTTATGCGGCGATTCTGGTCTTCGCATGCTCTTGATTGGTACTCCCTGGAAAACACGCCTTCCCTTCTTGTATTTGAAGATCCGAAGTCCCGCAGTCCAGTTACCACGAATCTTCTTCTCTTCTTTCTTGACGAACACCGCCGATTCACCGCTTCGCACCACTCAAATATTTGTTCCAGCTCCACTATATTAGGTCTGATGCCCGTTCTCACCGTATAAATATCTAGTGCTTTTATGCTTATACCGCACAGAAAAATCTCTCAGTTCTATCTTCCGTTTATAGCAAGAAAATATGAAAAGTCCTAACATGCACAAATTAATCTATTTTCGAGCGAACTGCTCACCGTCACGACATGCGACCGAATGAATTTTTCCTCCCTTTTTAAAAACCCATAATGCCTCGCCTTGCCTCCACGGTCAGATGAATGTTTGTTTATCCTGACAACCACGACGTCGTTACTAAGGCGCCATATTGCCTATTATTTGCCCTGCCCATTTACGACAAATATTCTGTAATAAAACGTCCCCATATTGGTATGTCACTATATATATATATATATATATATATATATATATATATATATATATATATATATATATATATATATATATATATATATATGTCGCGGCTGTGAACATTTTTCAAAGTGCGCGCCTAGAGGGCAGCGCTCGGCGGCAGTTAGGGGAGGCGGCAGAGGCAGCGGAGCCTGGAAAACGCCGCCCAATCCCGAGCGACGAGCTGGCCGGAGAGCCAGCGGACGGAGTGCGAATCTGCGCCGCCCGCTTTAAGAGCGGGCGCCGCCACCCGGAGAGGAGAGCGCTAGAGTTGTGATTATTGTGTATGTTAGAGCTAGGAGATTTGTATTGTGATAGAGTTATAATTGGCCCGGCAAGTTATTAGGAAATTCTGTGTTGATTAACGGTTAGACCCTGCTTTGTATTTGTACGTCTCCTGGACATTTGGAATTCGACTTTGGCTATTGTAATACGGTACATTCTTTTGGCTTTGGAATTGTACCGTGCGTTCTTTCTGTGTTAATAAATCTGTGTTGTTTAAAAGCGTGTGTTATTCCGAACATAACATTGGTAGCATTAGAGAAAGAAAAAAGAATCCCAAAATATAAGCTGTGTAATTTGTAGAGTAATTGATAAAATGAGGCGTTGAAGTATGAGTTTGTACAGTGTAAATATTTTTGGGGAAAAGGTATCGTGTCCGAAGACGTTATGGGAAAGTGAAGCATATCTTGCAAAGCTATTACATTTTACAAGAGTATCGAAACAAAGAATCAGACTTTCGAATTTTAGCCACACTTACAGACGAGCGCAAAGGTTATAGTCTTCGACAGGTGATTCATGGTATAGTACAACGTTAAAGCTGAATTGGACCCTCAAAACCTTGTATGTACATTGAAATGATGGCAGTTTCGTGTTAGTCTTGAGGGGTTTGGCTGCTTGGAAATTAGATCGCCTGCATACAATCGAAAGTATTATGGAATACGAAACGCATATTAACAACTTAAATACAAATATTCGTATTAAAGTGCTGAATATGTGTCTTAGAAAGAAGTTTGTGTTTTGACAGGATGACCCGAAACAATAAATAATATTTAATTTTGGTTGCTCTACAACCACAAATATCATACAATATCGCAATTCTCAGACGTTCATTGTATTAATAATTTGTTGTGTATTCTTTAAAAAATAGAAAATAAAATGTAAAGGGTAATCAAAGTAATAAAGCTGCACTTAAGTGAATTGACTTTAATTAAACTCACCACTATGACATTGTTTGTGAAATCCATGCCACGAAGACTGGATACAATATTCAAGGCAAATGGAACACCTATCCGGCATTAAATTACGTAATGTTTTGCAAAACGTAAGTGCACAATGACGTTTTGTGTGTCCAAAAACGGAATTTTCTTTTGGTTGTTAATATTACGGATTCTGTAATGTTTACGGCTTTTCTTATACGGAGGAATTAAAAGTATGTTTTCTGTAGTCTTCATTCTGATATCTGTAATTCTATACATTTTTCTAACACCTCATTTATATTCCATGTATATTTCGCCATAATTTTGGGGGTGTACTATTTCTTTCTATCTAATCTTCTTTCTATTTAGATAGATGCCCAAAGAAAGTTATGCTATATCAACCGGCAGGAAGGAAAATTGATTGATTGATTTTTTCGTGTTTCCGGGCACGTCAACTGCTTTCGGTCATTAGTCCCGTTAGTGTAGTGCATGTTTTTTCGCGGGAGATGGCGGTGATCTTCCCCCGCTCGATGGCGAGATCCGGCGCCGACCTACCGTCGGCTAGTGGGGTTTCCCCCAACCAGCACTCTCCCACAAACGGGGCACCGCCCCAGTCGGGACAAGCTCTAAGCTCCCGACCGGTCTCCCGGAATATGTGGTAGTGTAGTGCATGTTAGTGTAAGTGTGTGTGTAAGGGGAGAGGATATGACCAGGAAGAGGAAGGACAGATCGCGCGCGGTCCGTGGCCCGTTTGGTAGGGTACTGCTCCGGCATTCGCAGGAAGGGAAAGAAGAGGAAGACCTAGAACATCGTGGTGTGCAGGAGTACAAGAAGCCATGCGTGCAAGGAATATTGAAGAGGAGGAAGAAGCATGGCGAGACCGAGACCTGTGGCGTCGGAGGTGCGGGAAGCGGCGACAGCTGTAGGACCCCCGCAAGATCGATCGACTATTTCTTTTTGCAGTAATTTCAGTGTGTGAATGCCCCAAAATGACGACACTAGCGTTGTAGTGCTTAGAAGCCTCTAAAAGACATGCCCACCACCACAAATTCTACACAGCACGACACCCAGAGGAGGATGACTGTGGCGCCTCCCCGCGGAGCGCCCGCAGCGCCGCGCCCCAGAGCGGCGCGAAGGGGAACCCCCGGCGCTAGCGCGGTGCGCCGAAGCGCGGCAGCCCGTCTTGCTGGAGGAGCGCGCGCAGCCCGCGGAGGGCGGTAGGCGGCGCCGCCGCGCCGGCCCCTGTGCTCGCTGCCCCGCCCGCCCACGCGCCGGCCGCAAAACCCCGTGTCCGGCCTGATTTGCATGTTTTTTAAATCCCAGCGGCGGCGGCGGCGGCGGCGGCGGCGTCTTTTTTGGGGCGGTGGCGCCACCGCCGCCGGCTGAGCCGCTTCTGCGAGCTCACACGCGCGCTTCAACGCACGCGGAGGAGGGTTGTTGGCGGAGGATACAGCCGGAGGCAAAGGCGCGGGTTTGGGGAGGGCGGGAGCGTGGAGGATGTGGAGGCAGGGGCGGAGGCATGGTGGGAGGTGGTCATGGTGGAAGGAGGTATGATGAGAGAAGATCATCGTGGGAGGGGGAATGGAGGGAGGAGGCATGGAGCGAGGGGACATGGAGGGAGGGGAGCATGGTGGACGGTGGCATGGAGGGAGGGGGCATGAAAGGAGGGGGCATGGAGGGAAGGGGCATGAAAGGAGGGGGCATGGAGGGAGGGGAGCATGGTCTAAGATGGCATGGAGGTAGGGGCATGGAAGGAGGGAGTATGGAGGGAGGGGGCATGGAGAGAAGGGAGCATGGTGGAAGGAGGTATAGTGGGAGGGGGCATGATGAGAAGGGGACATCGTGGGAGAGGGCATGGTGCGAGGGGGGTAAGAGGGGTGGGGGTATGGTGGAAGGGGGAATGGTGGGAGGGAGACAAAGTGGGAGGGGGACATGGTGGGAGGAGGAAATGGCGGGATGGGCGTGGGGGCGGGCAGTTGGCGTCGGAAGTGTGGTACTTGGTCTGGAGGAAGCAGATACCGCAGGGAAGATTGGATGGAATGGAAGATCAGTAGAGTGAATTTTGTGGATGAGTTGGATAAGTTGGTGATGGTGGGGAGGGAGAGAAACTGAGAAAGTGAAATGGTGAGTGAAATGGTGAGTGAAATGGTGAGTGAAATGGTGAGTGAAATGATGAATGAAATGGTGAATGAAATGGGTAGAGTTTGGAAATGAAGTTGTTAAGATGATGAGGATGGAGAAAAGGAACAAAAAGTTTAGGAGCGATGGTAGAGATACTTGAAAGGAAGTTTAGCCACAAAATTGAAGAAATCGTCACCTTGAAAATAGAACGAGAGTATCTAGAGATGTGAAGACGTCAAAAGTGGCAAAACGACTGTGACAGATAAGTGATGAACGGCGACACATGAAGATAGGCATAGTCGAGATGTCGAAAATTTGTGATGAGAGTGACGTCTCTGGGCTTGCATTCGCGAGAAGGAATATCAAATAGCGGCAGCGGTATCCTTTTATTTTACTTTCGTGCCCCCTCCCACCAGTGAGAACTTGGAAAAGAAGATGTGTATCTTGAGTAGATGTATCGCTACATTGATTCAATTCAATACTCTTTCACATAATTTAATGATAACTTAAATGTACAATTTAAACGTCCATTATACTTGATATTTTTGTATATAATAAATCAGGGTAAAAGAAACTATGCACTATCAGTAAATCTCTAAATTTATTGTTGAAAAGCTGGAAATGAAGGTTTATTTGGTTATCTAGTAAGATACTCTCAAAACGTAACCAGAAGATATCTATCAAATTTGTACCAAAATATCAAGGTTGGATGTTGTAGAAGTATTATGTTAACGATTGCGAACTCGCCTTTGTCGTTTGTAAAGCTTGTATTCTTTTCAAATTTTTCATTTAAAATTTATTTAATAATTACAAATAATTTTTCTCTTTTATTAAAGCGTGATTGCAGCAAGTCTAAATATTTATCTATTTTGATAGTTTTAACAAACATAACTTACTGAATGCCGCTGGTTTTAACATATCATCGTTGGCAGCACTTGATCGTGTTATTGTAAATTGTGCAAACATCGTGCTTCCACTCCTGCCGCGTCTCTCCAGGATTCTCGTTCCTTGTTATTCATTTAACATGTGAAGCAAAGAAGAGTCGAGGGGATTGAAGGCTCGCCTGTGGGGAACAGACAGAAGCATATGTGTGCCCAATCCCCTGTCGTAACCACCCCACCGACACTCACCCTTACCGCCAATTCCAACTCTTCAGAGACGCCAACCGCCCTGTGTACCCCAACAACCCCGTCGGCCACTCTGCCCCCACCCCTGCCGCCCCCGCCTCGTCCGCCCCCGCCTCGTCCGCCCCCGCCTCGTCCGCCCCCGCCTCGTCCGCCCCCGCCTCGTCCGCCCCCGCCTCGTCCGCCCCCGTTCCAGCCACCTTCGCCCCTTTCCCTACCGCCACCATCACCCTTAAATCCACCCACCACCGTCGCCACTCCCGGCCTCCGACGCCGCAGCCGCTTTTTGTCGTCTTGCGACCGCGCCGCCGCTAATCTTGTAGAGGCTTCTCCGCGGGGCGGCGGTCGGACGGCAGCGCTCGCAAATTCCGTGGCGCAGTGTATTTTTACGCGATGTTATTTCGCCGGAGGTGCACCGCGCCGACCAGCCGACCGGCCGGCCGGCAGACCGCCACGCCTACCCTCCTCCTCCTCCGGGCGCGGCCTTGGTCCTTGTGGAACACGCGCGCTCCGCTCAGTTCAGCGCCGCCCCGGCGCACGCGCCGCCAGCGAATTCTCGACGGCCGGCTAACGCAGATGTTTCAGGAATATTTTCCTTGCGCGAATGCCGGGAAGTTTAATGTACATAAGTGTGTTCGTTCTCGTCGGCGAGTGTGTTTTTTTAGCACGAAAGACATCAAATGGAAGACGGGCTATTTTGCATGTGTTTCTATTCCAAAGAGTCGAGAGTTTTAAAAGGAACGTAGGTAATATTTTTTTTGTACGACAATTCCCTGTTATATATGTTATACCATGTTCGTATTCGTTCGTAATTCGTTTGTATTAACTGCAAATATTGTAAGTTTCAAGCAATGAGTAATAGCATTCATGTTTTCACCGTAAATGTTTATTTAATGTATGTTTCTGTAAATATATGGTATTTTACGACTATCTTTTTTTAGAATTCATATGGTTATTTATGGGATTAGGACAATTAATTAAAAGTTTATTTTAGTTTGTCCACGTTTCGGAGTTTATTTTTCCATCTTCAGGATGTTTTTCATAGACATTACCATTAACATGAAGATAGGCATACATTTCTAACATTTGGCCACCACTTTCAAGACAAGATGGCATGTTCACCCACTTACAAAGACATCATGGTTACATTTGGTTATGTTGTACTAGTACGTGAAAACACTACCCACGCCAGGGAATGTACTTCGGATACTTGATTTAGGTTGCTTTCTGGCTGTTGATAACACAAAGAGACAGGCATACTTACTCGGCTTGTTAGGAATTCTAGGAATTTATCCTTTACGATTACAAAAAATATTAAACATTTATGTTCTGTTAAAATGCGGAATGGGAACGATTTAATCGCCATTTACAATCGAGCAAATGTAGCATGCATATTTGAGTACCACTCACCCAGATAAAGATCGAACACAATGCTGATCACTTTAAATTGCCCGTCTTGCGTACCTCGCACCAGGTTGTAAAAGAATTTTGATGTATTGATAATCGTTCGTGCGAAATTTCAACGCTTTTTAATTAAAGCACGTTCTTGAAATAATAAAAGAGCAGCTAACGTTCATGGAACCAATATTCCATCGCTTATTAGTAATGGTATGCATAGAAGAACATGACCAGAAACTCGGAATATCTCCGGTTTAAAATTAACTGAAACAAATCATAAACCTTTGTATAAAATACACCATTTTCAATTATACAAAATAAAGTATATTTTTAAATTATTAATATTATTTCTATTAATATTATTACTATTTATTATTATTGTTATTACTATTATTGTGATTACTATGGTATTATTATTTTATTATTGTGATTACTATGGTATTATTATTATTATTATTATTATTATTATTATTATTATTATTATTATTATTACTACTACTAGCTGGAACCATTCGAACACTTTGGAAATTGCGACAAATTAGAAAAATTTTAAATATTGGGAAACAATGATTATTGGTAGAACTTACATTCACTAAATCTTGCCTCCGTTGATACTATTTTTCTATTTACTAATGTAGAGGACTGTTGATTTCTGCATAAATTGACAGGGTATATTTTAATCGTTCAAACTGACATGTAAATACAAACATGTCTATTAGACAATGTTATATACGTGAAGATTCCCTTTTAAGCATTTTCCTTGTAGTCTAAGTAAATTGCTTACAATTAATTAAGAGGCTCTCTTCAAAATATGTAGTTGTCGATATGGAATTTGAGGGAATGTATGGCAAAATTCTTGTAAATATTAATGTAACAAGAGGAGCACAATCGATTAAGAAGCATTGTCCTGGGGTGTGAATTGTTTGTTTTATTGACTTCTTGTCTTCAGAGTGGGAAAGCAACTTAAAATGAAGCAGTTTTGAGAGCCCCTGTTAAGAAGTACTTAACGGTGTAAAGTCTGAATGGCTGATGAAGTTATAGATTTATTGGGGGGGAAAGAAATTGAAACCGGAAGATGAGAGAAGAGTTGTGTATAAAAATACTCTACAATTTCGTTGTTAAGACAAAACTAATTAAACAGATTTTGTTAGAACAGATTTGCTTGTAATTTACACTAAATTCGTTCTAACTTACTATTTTATATTTATTCAATTCGCGTAAATAAGAGCTCTTGGATGCTCTTTCAGCACGGTCAATGGCCAGTCTCCCTGTTCGGTCAGTCGTCCATAGTCGTCGCCGCCTCTGCCGTTGCCGCAGCTTCGCCGTTTTTGCAGGATCACAATGATTTCATTCTAATTAACTGCGCCGGGTAATGAGACCGCGACAGCGCACCGCCAGCCCTTCGTTAGAACAAATGAAGCTCGCGGAGCGGAGCGCCTGCACCGCTAAGCCCGTCGCGCGCGACCCGTCGTCGCCGCTTCAGCCTTCGCCGCGACGCCCACCCCGTCACCCCCCCGCTCCGGCCACCCCGAAACTCCTCGACATTTTACCCCCTCTGTCCACCGCCAACCCGCCCCGATGCTACCTTTACCCAATCCAGACGCCACCTCGCCCAGCCGCCACCTCGCCCCGTCACCACCTCGCCCCGTCACCACGTCACCCCGTCACCACGTCGCCCCGTCACCACGTCGCCCCGTCACCACCTCGCCCCGTCACCACCTCGCCCCGTCACCACCTCGCCCCGTCACCACCTCGCCCCGTCACCACCTCGCCCCGTCACCACCTCGCCCCGTCACCACATCCACCGCTCTGCCGCCACCCGATCCCGACACCACCTGTCCTCGAAATCACGTTTCCCTCTATGACACGCGCGCATGGTTCACGCGTACCAAGAATGCGCCTGGCTCATTATCTACACCTAGTTGTGCGCCCGACTCATTATCTACACACACCTAGTTGTCTAGAACACGCGCTCCTAGTTGTCTAGAACAAGCGCTCCTAGTTGTCAAGAACACGCGCTCCTAGTTGTCTAGAACACGCGCTCCTAGTTGTCTAGAACACGTGCTCCTAGTTGTCTAGAACACGCGCTCCTAGTTGTCTAGAACACGCGCTCCTAGTTGTCTAGAACACGCGCTCCTAGTTGTCTAGAACACGCGCTCCTAGTTGTCTAGAACTCACGCGCTAAGTGCACTAGATGGAAGGTAACTCAACCCAAATTAATGTACACCCGCAATCATTAACTCCAGAATGAAGATGCAAGAAAGTATGAACAGCATGAACATCGATATACCACACCGTATTTCGACTTATACTTGGATTTCTGTAACTTGGCTGATGACAGCTGATCAACTGTTACGGTTTCATCCAATCGGGAACTTAAACGTCCCCACAATGACGTCACATTGGTGACGTTTTAGTTCTCGATTGGATGACATCGTAACAGCTGATAAAGTGCCATCGGCCAGGTAAAAAATACAAAAAAACAACAACAACAAACAGGTATAACTGCTACATCAGTGAGTGGAAGAAGGCAATAGTTCTATCAATACTCATATCAATAAACCGAAACACTCGAAATGTTACGGGCAATTAATCCTGTCAACTACACCCGTAATGTTTTAAAAGTTTATCCCAAACAGACTTGATCATGTTTTTACTGACACAAAAGCCAAACCACCATTTCAATTTGGTTTCAAACAAAGCATTTCACCTCTCATGTTGTACTAAATTCACTGAAAGTCTGTTAGATGGCATAACCACTGAATTCTATCAAAAAGTTCACATAATTACAACCAACCTGAGCAGAGCCCACGTCAAAGTATGACATTAGGCCCAATTTACAAAATGCATCAAATTGGAAACCCCAGTATTCCTAATTAAAATCGTAACAAGTTTTATCTCCAACGGAGAATTCGCAGTTAAAATAAACAACACATTATCAAAAACATGTCCAATTACCGCAGGTTTACCCTAAGGATCACCTCTATACTTCACATTACCTAAATTGATGAATACTATTACATTTCCATTCGCGCAGAAATTGATAGAGAACTCTGCAACCTCCGGCCATGTGAGAGGTGTCGATGGTTTCTTTATATACACACAAACTCGGAAAAAGTACAAAAACAGTGAAACAGTTTTCATTTTGACTGAAAAATGCAAATATATAGGTTGACCGGTAAGGAAACGTCGAAATTTCAAAAATAAGCTCTTAAGGCAATTTTAAGCAAATTTTGTCTAATATGCAACTTGGATATTTTGAATGGCTAAATCGTAATAAACACTCAAAAGTTGGTTTGAAACAAGTTGGTTTGAAACAACACTTTCTAGGCAAAAATGTGCATTGCAGAAGCATATAAACACTCCAGAAACATGTAAACTGTTTATTATTTACAAAAGAAAAAATATCTTTGTTCAGAAAAAAAATTAACACGAATAAAAAAGCATCCAATTCACACAATTGACTGCTTTTTTATTTCTAGATTAATTGTTCCTTCTGAACAAATATATTTTATAAATCATGTACATTTTGTAAATCATAAACAATTCACTTGTTTCTGGAGTGTTTATATGCTTCTGCAATGCAAATTTTTGCCTAGAATACATTTTTCAAACCAACGTTTGAGTGTTAATTACGATTTAGCCATTCGGAGTATCCAAGTAGTATATTAGACAAAATTATTTAAAATTGTCTTTGAGCTTATTTTCGAAGTTTCGACATTTCCTCCTCGGACATGCTGTATGATTCATTAGTTATTGCGTGTATTCTCACACTGCGCCTCCCGAGTGAATTCTCATTCTCAGTGCTTACACATCTGACATGATGCGACAACAAGGCACCAAGGAAGAAACCGCCATTTTTAAATATTTGCTACTCACGTGTTGTTTTATTTACAAGCAACGTATTTATTATTGGTGATGTATAAACTACTTTTGGACTGTTACTCTAGCTACATTACGTCATTGTATTCGGGGACACATTTTTTTTAAATAGTCAGTTTATTATTGTATTGTATGAGAGTTTATTGTTCTTGAGCAGCAACCTACTTTTCGGAAAACTATTTTGTGAAATTTTGTTCAGGACCATTTTTGATGCTGCAGGTCACTAGTTTAGAGAAGTAAACTAATCTCGACTTCAGGATGTCGATAATCTCAAACTTATTTAAATTATTCTACTTTCTTTTCTCGCAAGAAAAAAGTGTCGAACGCGACACACCGCAAAAACGATCCCTCTATTTTATTGTAAAGTCTCTGTGGATCCATACTCTTCTCCGACAAGAGATATTCTCTTCCGTTGTCCATTTTGGTACTTACTGAGCCTTCAACTGTTAAAATTCAGTATTAGTTACTATATCCTTCTTGGTTACTTTCACTTCGTTCCGTTTCTTCTTTCGCTTTCCGTTCTCTCTTCTCCTTACTTCTAATTGTAGACCACTATATTTTGTTTTCAGCGACGTACTTATCTTGTCCTCTGTCCTCTATTTTTGAGTAATTCTTCTTTGATCTGAACTCGCAATATTTCATTTCCAAATTTCCATGCATACTTTTCTGCAAATTTGCCCGCATATATTCACTGCATTCGCTTTTGATGTTTTTTGGGGTTATTTTCATGGTTCCTAATAGAATTCTTCTTGATATACCTCAAATCTCCTTGAACGTAACTTGTATTACCATGTCTTGTCTTCCTCATTGTTCTCTTTATTTGCCAGAACCTGTGAGTCTTCTTGCCTTTTCCGCCTCATCACTCCCACATTTTGTATCCACATCTATCTATGGCTTTCTTTTGTTCGTGAACTGCTTCCTTTTCATTTGACCCCCCTCTCACTCCGACCGTTTAGCCCTCTGCCTTGCCTCTGTCGTACCATTCCTGCCCCACCCCACCCTGTCCCGCTGAGACTCGCCGTGTCCCGCACCCCCCGCCTACACCCGCCTTTCCCCTTCCCTCCCTGCTAACACCATTCTTCTCAATCCAAAATCGCCTTCCTCCACCCTTCCCCATTCACACCCGACCCTTCCTGCCAAAACCGGCCTTCCTCCACTCCTCTTCATCCTCAACCACCTTCCTGCACCCTTCTCCATCGACACCCATACCTCCCCACTTCACCCTACCTACACTCCACTTCCCCAACACCTCTCCCACGCTCCTACCACTTCCCGAATCTCCTTCTCGCCTCTTCCTGAACCCAGGCCCTCGTCCACCTCTGTCCCTCTTCTACTGTCCTGCAAATCTGTTTTGCCTCGCTCAATCTTTCTCTTCATATCTATTTCGCTGAGAATGCTCAGCCCGCCTTCCCCGCGAAGTCTGTCTCAACTCGCCACATGCCTTGCCTCACTCGCCCAGCCACAATATCCCGCCACGCCTCGCATGGACCTCTACTCCTGCCTCACCCCGCATGCCGACTGGCCAGCCCCGACCCCCTTACTAGCTCCTCCTACCCAGCTTCGCCATCCCTATGTAACATTTCACAGACCAATATTACAGTTTACGAAACTTAAACCACTTTCAAGACAGTTCAAAATTATTTTCTCTCCTTCAACTTCTATTAAGTGTATACTTAAGTGAATACTCCTGATTTTTTCCAATGAAAGTTCTTTTACAGATGCTTCTTTTCAACTAATCTTATTATAAACATGGATGTAACATTAATAATTCATTTCTTTAGCTGTTAAGTCTCAACCAACTTTCACTAAAATACATTTATACACATCCTTGCATTTCATTTTCCGACACAAATTTTCTCCAACATCTTCTAGTTCTGAGCAGATTTTCACGAAGAATAGTTCTAGTGAGAGTTTATGTCATGTAGCTAATAAATACGGCTGCTTTGGCGACTTTTACGACACTCTCCAAAGCTTTCTTCTCAAGGTCAACTTGTTACCACTCGGACATACTCTGCAACTTCACAGGGTGACTCAACAATCCGCAAATCATTTTAATTTAATCTTTTAAACACATTAATATTGACAACAATGTAATAATTTTAAAACTCTGTAACTTTACACCTGTCGCATCAAGCCCACCTGCGCTGTTCCGTCTCTGATCCGTCTGCCCCGAATCACCTCCCACACTCTTTCGCCCTCCCAATTGCCACCCTTCGTTCTAATAGTTTTAAAACTCTGTAACTTTACACCTGACGCATGAACCCACCTGCCCTTCCACCCTGCTCCGTCTGCTCCGAAGCGCCTCCCACACCCTTTCACCCTCCCAATTCCCACCCTACTTCACCGCGTCCCGTTTGGCCGCATCTCGATCCGCCGGGCCCCGTTCCTCCCACTCAGCGTCACCCCACTCCACTCCATCCAACTCCACCCCCTCCCTCTGCGCCGGACCAGTTTCGTCCCCCGGCGCCATGGCAGCCTGCTGCTAATCTGCGTCTTGTGCCAGCGGAAGCCCCGGCGGGAGCGGCTTCCGGGAGGCGCAGCGTCGCCCTCGATTGTTTCCTGAAGACCCGTTCCGCCCCGTCGTTGGAGGAACCCGTTCCACTAATTGACAGACTCCGTGGGCGTGGCTCTTTCCGCAATTTGTAAGAATATGCATGAATGAATAAAATTGTGACTTGACTAAATGATATCTTTATGCCAATTGTCAACTTGCAATTCCACGACAAAATATCGGCTTTAATGACTCAGACTATCTTTACTTGTAATGAGTAATACTTCGACAAGCATCCTTTCCTTCTCGTCCAATGATATTTCATTGAAATGAAATAACTTAAATACAAAATTAATAAGTCAAGAGAAAACTTTGAACCTATTTTTAAGCATATTGCGCGCACGGAGGAGGGTGAGATTTGGCGCAGTTGAAGTTTATATGGTCAAGGAATGCAGACAAATTCATATGTGTTACAAGTAAATTACATAATATAATACAACACGCAGATGCAATTCGCAACACTATTATAGTACATCAAAACTATAATTCGAAAACTATACATTTTAGAGCTATAAAACACGATTTTCTTGTCTTCTAGGACCCGAAGTTTTGTTTTCTTTGCTCTAATCTACAAAATGAGATTTTTATTCCAATCATAGCATTTATGAGAAAAATATTTCCCTCCACATTTACATTTGTGCTCGTGAAAATCATATTATTAATAGTAATAGTAATAGTAATAATAATAATAATAATAATAATAATAATAATATTGTAATAATTTTCGCACGTGATCGATATTAGCTTTTACAAAATTTGTAATGGTGTTATTTTTCACTTCACATAACATTATATATTCGCAGAGAGTACCGGGGACACTATTTGAATTTCGAAAAACTTCGGTACGTTCGCGGCTAAGACTAGTTTTCGTTGTATTCCCAGCCATATTGGAGTCCAGAAGCTCATTGTTCCCAGTTTTCAAAGGCAGGTTTTCATAGTTTTGGTTTTCAAATTTCATAGGTATTCCGGGGCAAACACTACCCTCATGACGTATTTGTATACACTCGCAGATGGCGTAACATGGGTACATTTTTGGGATTTTGAAACAAAACAAGAATCAATGCAATGGAAGACTAAAGGTTCTCCAATTCTCAAAGAGTTTTGGACGCCACCATCTGCTGGTAAACTCATAGTCACAGTATTTTGGAATTCACATGGAATTCTGCTTATAGAATAAATTGAAAACGAGAAAACAATTACTGTAAAATCCCGTTCAAACCTTCTGAATATAAGGAATACCAAAAAAGGAGAAGTATTGGCGGGAGAGGCGGATAATGGCATTCTTTCTGTGAAAGGTGTTACTCGCAAGGAGATCGGGTGCTTCGGCACACTCCGACTTTGTAAGGCAAGTAATAGTCTTTCAATTACCTCGTACATTTAATTGGTTCTATTACCTCGTAACGCTTTGAGAAATCTAGGCTGATGGTTACACAGATAGTTGATACCCAAGTTTATGTTTCATTATTTACAACCACATTCCGAGACTTCTTTTAAGGTCGCTTTTTTAAAGGTCACTTACTTTGTCGTATTGCGACCACTGTGCGTTTTTAACTTTAGGGAACTGTATTGAGAACACGTATGAAAAACACAAACACACACAAACATTCATGCCCGAAGTGGGTTTAGAACCCGCGACCCCTCGAGCTGAGACAGCAACGGAACTTCAGTCATAGCGACTTTGGCTACCCAGGCTGGTTGTTCAGAGATTTATAATGTAACTTTAACGTGTATTTGGTGCGTTTGAGGTTAAGTTTGCAGTGAGGTCTCTTATGGCGGCGGTGTTTCCACTTTTTCTCTCGACAGTTATTGTTTAAAATCGAAAACAAAATGGGTGCGATGATTAATCAGAACATGTGATAACGTAACTGCAACTGTTCCAACAATAGGATCTTCCTATTCCTACAAAAATAAATACATTCTCTAGATTTACACAATATTTTTTGTAAATACGACGTAATTTTTATATAACTAGTGGCCTGCAGCAACAAAAAAGCCGGTGAACAAAACCGCATACAATGGTTTTCCAAAACGTAGCTCTCACATAGCTTAAGAACAAAAAAGTAAAATACTTTCTAATAACTCAAGTTACATTATACACTATCAAATATTTCACAAGAACATTTAACGAAAACAAAAGTCACATTGTATACAGTTTGTATAAAGGTTTTTTACATGCTGAGAATACAAAAATGTGCTCAATAACATGAATAGCAAATATTTAATGCTGAGTGATCCCTTAATTGGGGCCTTGCTTTCACATAACGTCAACTTTCTACTAAGTAGTGACACACACCGTTCGAGAATTCAGTCGGTAGTTGCAGTGTGAGAATAGGCAAACAACACAATCAAATATTTGCCTTTTTCAGAAAAAATGAAACTGTTTCTTATTATAGTATTATTACTCAGATTCTGCAGATAAAATAATAATAATAATAATAATAATAATAATAATAATAATAATAATGACTTTATTCTGTAGATCTTACGAAACCATTGACATCTCTTACATGTTAAGGGTTGCCGTTCTTACATTATAGAAAAAGGGGACTTCTTACAAAAAGAGAACATATACAATTTATTATTTGCAGATGACCAGGTAATAATAGCGCAGGATGCTGAAGATGTGGAGTACATGTTTAGAAAATTATTGGAAGAATACGAGAAATGGGAACTAAAAATTAATACGGAAAATACATTTTATATGGGGTGTGGAGTAAATAACACAGATTTGATTTTAAAGTATGGAAAAGGAAAAATTAAATGTTGAACAGATTTTAAATATTTGGGAGTAGAAATAAATAAGGATGGAAATCAAGAAGTTGATATATGACAATAGAAAATTAAGATCAGCAACATCAATGCGTAATAAAATATTATGGGATAAACATATAACAAAATAAACTAAATTAAGGATGTATAAATCTATTGTAGAAAGTACTGTTTTATATGGATAAGAAACTTGAAAATTAAAGAAAAACTTGAAACTAAAATTACTGGCAACAGAAATGGATTTTTAAGAAGGTCATTCAGAATAGCAAAATTAAATAATATAAGAAATTTAAAAATCAGATAAAGAAATGAATAAAGTACATAAAATTTTAGAAACAGTGCAATATAAACAAGTACAATGGTTTGGTCATGTTAAAAGAATGAAAGAAAATAGAATTCCAAAAATAATTTTAGACTGGTTTCCTGTGGAAAGAAAGAAAAGAAAGAAAAGAAAGAAAAGAAAGAAAAGAAAGAAAAGAAAGAAAAGAAAGAAAAGAAAGAAAAGAAAGAAAAGAAAGAAAAGAAAGAAAAGAAAGAAAAGAAAGAAAAGAAAGAAAAGAAAGAAAAGAAAAGAAAGAAAGAAAGAAAGAAAGAAAGAAAGAAAGAAAAAGAAAGAAAAAGAAAGAAAGAAAGAAAGAAAGAAAGAAGAAAGAAAGAAGGAAAGAAAGAAGGAAAGAAAGAAGGAAAGAAAGAAGGAAAGAAAGAAGGAAAGAAAGAAGGAAAGAAAGAAAGAAAGAAAGAAAGAAAGAAAGAAAGAAAGAAAAGAAAGAAAAGAAAGAAAGAAAGAAAGAAAGAAAGAAAGAAAGAAAGGAGGAAGACCTAAACATAACTGGTCGGGAGAAATTGAGAGGCTTTTGAAAGACAAGAATTTAACAGACAACAATTATGAAGATCGGGGCAAGTGGAAAAATAAAATGAAGATTACATAAAGTATTATAATGTTTGGGTAACAGAAAGTCTTTTTTAACAATGTAAATTTGTGGAATAAAAAAGGAGAACACTTCATTTAAAATGTTCTAATATAATAATAATAATATTTTTTCTTGAATACAAAAAACTTATTACTGACAAAATCAATACTTCAGTCATTGTCGTAACTTTCACAATCATGCAATAATGCCTACTTCAGTATCATTACTCTTTTCTACTATTATACCAGAAGTGCTGGTGGATGATAAAATCTCCCTCAACAATTACCACTTGGCTTTGCTTTGAACCTTGCAACAAACGTTTTGAATTTAAAATAATGTCATTAAACAAGGCTTTTGTTTGGTATCTTGCTAGAAATATAAACACAACAGACCAGTATTAACTCCACACTTCAGCAGAATAGTATTAACACCACAGAGCACGGAATCTATACCAAGCACCATCATCCAATACGTTATATCAGCTTAAGGCAGCACTGTCGCTTTTCATGGAGAAACGGACGTAAATGTAGATATAGTTGATCTAGGGATTTTGACGGTCGTTAGACGTGATAGTTTTACTTAACTGTCATTTATTTATAAAACAATGAAATTTTATGATGTCGGTAACTCTTAGAAAGTTTAGCGAAACGGATTAACCTTCGTGTATCATCCGTTTAGGTTGCATTTAAAAGTAGTACCCTCCTACCAATAAAAAAAGTTCGTCCTTTTTACTAAAATCCACCCGGACAGTTTTTCTTACTTCAAAAATAGAAAATGTTCGGGAAAAAAGGTCGCATGGTAACCCTAGGAAAGAGGCTTTTTAGTTTTTTCTCAATTTCTGCACGTATACAAAATTTGTAATGTAGACTTCAATCGGTTCCATGAGCTGCAACCCGTCAGCCACATAATTGTATTCGATTGCCGCGCAGTATCCTCAGTGATACTTCGTTTATTTGCATTATTTTCTGAAAAAGAGCAACTGTTTCTTTGTTTTTGGCTGACACTGCTTATTTTTCACTAATTTCTGCAAGCATACGAAATTTGTAATTTAGATTCTAATCGGCTCCACGAGCTGCAACCCGCCAGCCACAGAAGTTTATCCAATTGCCGCGTAGTATCCACAATGATACTTCCTTATTTGCATTTTTTCGCAACAATAGCAACTGTTTCTTTGTTTTTGGCAGTTTAGTTTTCACTAAATTCTGAATGCATACGAATTTAGTAATATACTCGTAGAATGTCAAAAAAGGTTTCATGAGAAATTTCTGTTGATTTAAAAGGATCTTGAAATTTTAAAATCTCAGCATGTGTACTTGCCGTAAAAGCACGCAAGGTGCTCCATATTAAACGCCCGTTTTCTTGAGCTTTGGAATACCTACCCCGACTCCTTTGCCAACATTAGTTGGATTAAGAATAGATGATAACAATGAGCGATGTTGACAAAATCTGATATCCAGATTTCCCTCCCGTATATTAAAAACTATTTTCCATCGAAAAACAAACTAAAAATTTTATATAGAAACCCTTTTGTCAAAACAACCAATCTCCTCACTTCTCTCGCAACTAGCAAAACGAGGGCTCAAGACAACCTGTGCGGATAATACCAATCACAGTAGCATTTTCATTTGGACACTGCTAAAACCGATCTGTAACCTTTCTGCTTCCCGGGATCTGCGAAACTGTTCCTACTGGGAGTCCGTTCCGCAGCCGTCGTCGTCGTCGCCGTCCGTGGACGTGGGAGGGGGGAGTGGGAGGTTCCAGCCGGGGCGTGGGCGAAGGAACTGACCGCCGCCTCGCAATTACGCGCGACCCCGCCTCCGTAATCACGCCCACGCACGTCGCCTTGCCGCCTCCTCCTCCTCCTGCTCCTCCGGTTCTTGCGTCGCGCGCCGGGGAAAACTTCGGTAATTATAAGTTGGCTGCGGTGGGCGCGGCGGCGGCGGCGGCGGCGCCCCGATCGGCGGCCGGTCGCGTAACTAGCGCTTTTGCGGAGCTGGCGCCGCAGCGCGAAAAACAGACGACTAACGAGGCGCGATTGTCGCCGAGGTTAATTAGCGGCCGGCAGAGCTATCTGGTGGACGCCGTCGAAGACGCAGCGCCGCCTCTTCCGAGGCCTCTGTGCCGACGGCCGCCCGTGTCGCTGTCTGGGCGGAGCTGGGGCCTCAAGAGAACGGGAGAGGTGCAGAGGGATGGAAAAGGGAAGCGGGGGTTTGAGAACGTAAAAAGAGAATGTTATGTTGAATAAACTTTTACAAGCCCAGGCTCCAAAGTAGGGGCGGTTTGCTACGTTAATTAAATGGTATACAGCAGGGGCGGATCCAGCGTCATGTATATATGTATATATATATATATATATATATATATATATATATATATATATATATATATAGAAGAGAGAGAGATAGATATAGATATAGATATAGATATAGATATAGATATAGATATAGATATAGATATAGATATAGATATAGATATAGATATAGATATAGATATAGATATAGGTATAGAGGTATAGATAGAGGTATAGATAGGAGATAGATAGGAGATAGATAGGAGATAGATAGGAGATAGATAGGAGATAGATAGGAGATAGGAGATAGAGATAGATAGAGACAGACAGACAGATAGATATATAGATAGATATCATATACCATTACGTAATCTTATTCACATCGCGAGCTATGTTAATTATTCGCGTAATGACAAGTTGCCGATAGACACGTAAACTCTGAAAACTGCCAACCTCAACATTAACAATGTTAACTGTGATGTTAAGTTCTACGTTCTTTGGCGAGAATATGATTAACGTAACCGATGAGTTGCAAGGTCTCGCGCTAATATCAACATGTACGTTGTGTGTGTGTTATCTGGACATGAACCCACGCCTATCTACAGCGGACAGATTCTCTGCTCGGATTCAAGTGTTCAACGGATGCTAGTTGGAACACTACAATCCCATTAACATGCTAAGGGCGTTCCTGCTGCTCGCATCGATTGAAATTTAAAATCAATTGTTATTGTTCATTTGTATGTTTTTCGCCATAACCCAGATGCCAGACTATTTCAATCCAACTATATAAATTCAGTACATTCATACATTCAGCGTATGTGTAAAAGGTGATTTTATTTCAATTTGTTCCAACTTCAATTTCTATCAAATCAATTTATCAGCATTAGTAGCTCTGTTTACGTTGTACGTGTTTAGTGTTTTTATTCAGTTCTAAGAATAATTGAAATCCTAATCAGTCACCACTCAGTAGTTAATTGTCATGCCATTTATCTAAGGGTTCACTTAAGAACATTCATATTTGAGTTAAATGAATTTCGTATCTTATGAATTTCCTTCCATGATAGCTACTTTACTAGCACATTTCAGAAGCGTATTTCAGGCGATCAAAAGACGTCTATTCCGCCTTTCAAAAATTTAAAGTGGTACTTCGAACTAAATTAATACTGAGTTCTCAAAGTAAGAGGTGAAGTAAGCAACCCATACAATCTGCAATCCATTGCTCCACAATCGCTTACTCCTACCCTTGTGAGTCGATTAGCCAATCCTAGAGAAATGTGCAAAAATTGTTATTTTATATTTTCCATCAAACTGTTTAATAATTTCTTTTAGACTCTTGTTTACAAAACTTTATCTGACTTCAAAAGCAATCAGTAGTCAATATCATTTAATGGATAAGTCCAATAATTTCTGAATTTCACAGTTTAAATTATTACACATTGTTACATAATGATTATAACGCAAATGATTTAACGAAATTGAACTATCAATGTTGAGATTACATGATTTTGCACTATATACATATGCCGCAAGAAAAAAAGGTCTGCCTGAAATGTGAATAACGTAAGTAAACCGTATAGATATGGAAAACAAACCTTCATGCAGGCACCCTAAAAAGGAAAAATTAGCCGCACGAAATCTTGTAAACGCTAGCAAAAAACGTGCGTGCATAACAAGACTCTTGTGGGCAGCCCGGTTGTGTTAACGTATTTCGTGGTTCCCCTAATGACGTATGTTTTACGCCCACAGAAATTCTCCGTTAAGTGAAGGACCAAACGCCAAAACGCGGCCGGTGGCAAAGGCTGCCCCGCAGTATCGTTCATCTCCTGCCCGCTCCTTTTAAGCGAGCCTGCTCGTTTCGCTAGGCCCTTAATCCAATAAGTTCCCCGGCCGGGCCGAATGTGTAAACAACATCATGCGCGGCGTAATTATCAAACAAAAAATGCCGGAAAATTTGCAATCTCCCTTTAGAGAGCTTCGTCGTATGAATG
Source organism: Teleogryllus occipitalis (assembly GCA_011170035.1). Classification (NCBI taxonomy): domain Eukaryota; kingdom Metazoa; phylum Arthropoda; class Insecta; order Orthoptera; family Gryllidae; genus Teleogryllus; species Teleogryllus occipitalis. The sequence continues at coordinate 38,878 of BLKR01015878.1, forward strand.
CACTGCCCTCGAATTCTGAAATTTCTCCGAAACCTCGAGGTTCGAGTGAAACACTCGAAAGCCTGCCCACTTCTGCCGCCGCGCTCCGCCAGGGCGGTGAAAAATATCCGGCAGTGGTTACGGCGGGGAAGGAGGAAAGGGTGTTAGTGGGAGGGCAGGTGCTTGGCGGGAAGAAGGAAAATGGTGATAGGTGAGGTAGATGGTACGAGGAAGAAAACTGCTTGTTGGACATGAGAAATGAGAAAAGAGAAATAACACAAAGGGGAGAATTTATTGGCGAAGGAAAGTGAAAAACGTGAGGAGAGGGGAGTCCCATTAGGGAAGTAGGTGAAATGAGATAGAAGAGAAAAGAGGCAGCAAAAGGCGAGGTGGAAACGTAGAGTGGAACTAGAGTGTGAAGAGGAGATGAGCGGAGTTAGGTTTGGAAAAATGGAGAGAGAAAGTGGCTAGAGGAACGACAGGGGGGATGAAGGAGAAAGAGGTTGGTCAAACCAAACCCACACAACAGTTACTGATCATGAATGTGATTTGTTTGAAGCTTTGTCTGAATTTGATGACTAGTAAACAAAAGGGCTAAATCAACCAAAATTTTGTTTTCCTCACAAGTTGACATCATGTATATTTTTCTTCAACAGTGTGATGAAGATAAATAAGCAAGGATAGGTGAATTAACCGTTTTTAATTTGTTTTAACATAAAATGCTGACGTCACCTTCAGTTTTACAGACAATATCTCTTGACATTTTACAATCTGCCCACGCTTAGTAAGTAAACGTCTCTAAAAAAGCAAGACCGCAGGAACCGTAAAAAGTGCGCGCTGGTGTGTGTGTGTGTGTGTGTGCGCGCGCGTGTGTATGTGTAGTTTAATGAGGCAAACTGAGGTTATAGAGTGGTAAATCAGTTCCTCCTTGGAATTATCACAAAATGTACTAAAAAATTATGATTAATTATCAACAAAACGATACTATTAGGACAATATTTAATTTGCAGAAGAATATGCAATTATTTTAAGAGAGGGGTTGGATTTGGGCAAGTCTATCAATAGGTATTTAAAAGCTTCTTAGAAAACTAAGAATGATGAAAAACTCTGCCTCCTTCAAACAGAACTAACCAGCGGACCAGCTCTTCATTCGCACGTTAAAATAGACTAAGTAACTTGCACTTACTTTCTTCATCATCTCAAAGCATTCAACTGAACCGTGCCGGAGCAGTTGCAAAGAGGTATGTGAAAAGTGTTTTCAAAGTTGCAAAATATGGATGGTCTGTAGGGTACAGAAATGACGAAATCATCTTACTTATTCACCATTTAATAAACATGTTGAACTTATGTTAAAGTTATTAGTAGTGTTATGGTGTGATCGTGTTTACTAGTTCTTGGTGGGTCCATTTGTTTTGCAAGTTCACACTGGTTACAATGATTACGTTGCACGCACGAAGCAATGACATGCGTGATTGAGTAATGGATTCTTTTCTCTTCCAAACTGCACCGCAGTAAAGCGTCCAGGTAATGAATATGCAAAGATACAACCCTCGTATTAGTGTATCATCCGAGATTTTCACATTTAATTTATTCGCGATTTTACCCTCTTTTCGGACGGAATCTTAAGTCTTCACGTGAAAATAATGTAATAGAGAAATATAATTAAATGTATTCTAATATTTTTTGAAGAATCCTTTTATAAGGTTTGTTAAATCTGTATCAGACTAAAAACTATTAATAAACATTTTTTCTACAGAAGTGGTTGGTTCTGTATATAGAGATTTTGAACCAAAATGATATCAGAAATTTATATAAAATTAAGCAGACTCAAGTGGTCGGAAATAACGGGAGACCTCACAATACCGTTCGGTCACACACACGGCAATACGAGGCGATTCTTTTGCGAAGTGGTCATCCATTGATAATGTTGCCAGGCTGCGGGAAGTATTGAAAATACGTTACAGCAAGTTCTGCTCAAAAAGCGCAATTAGAAGCTGCAACTCCAGATAAAGGAGGTAATGGCGAATACGTATAATGAGTTAGATTGACAGAAATAGTTATCAAATTACAAAAAAAACTAGAAGTAATATTTAGAATTTGTGGAAGCAAATGAGGGGTGCAGGTGCCCTCGTGGATAGTTGAGAAAAATTACGAGTGCTTGTTTCCTTAATCTTTTCCAGTTTTTTATATGTCTTTGCACGTTATACCTTTGCACTTTATATGCCTTTGCACTTTATATGCCTTTGCACTTTATATGTCTTTGCAATGTCGTTCCCATTCTAATACTATATATACAATATTTAGAATGGATTAGAATTTCTGACGAGGATAGAAATTCTCATCTAATCACGACGAGTTCGAGAGCAGACGAACGCGAGAGGAAAGGGGGGGCGAGAAAGTACACCAACACGGTACTTGTCAGTTGCTTCTTCTTCCCAACAGGGTTTAGGTCATGTGACCTGTTCTGGCACCCATTTTCCTTCTCGGTTTGCCAATGTCCCTTTCCCAGCAAAAGCCAGCTTCTTCCCCGGCAAAAGAACAAGTAAGGTCGTTGCCAATTCTAACTACATGTTATACTTACGAATTCAGTGTGGCGGTAATCAAGAAAGTGAGAGATGGACGAAGTTTTGCAACTCACTGAACACGATTCTTTGTTTCATTTAAAGTGATATTAATAATAGCGCCTAGAACGAAGTTGTATTGAATAATTCTTTGTAAGGATGCTTAATAACTGAGCATCTTGTGAAATGTAAATCATTTAGAGAAGTTAAGGTTAGATTTGATGAGTAATTGAGAGAGAGCTTCTGCGAACTGAATGCTGCTTGAGAGAATTTGTCAGATGTGCATTTAGATTCTACAACTATTCTTTCTTTTTATGAATAGCAATGTATATAATATTTTTGGTAGAATTATAGTGTCAGTTGTAGAATAAAACTGCTTCAAAGATTATCTAGAAAATTTATTAATCTCACCAATAGAATTATAATAAAACAAACCATTTCAAGTAAGTAAAAGAAGTGAAGAAACAAAACACTATATGTATGTGGGTTATTTGTTTCACGAGATCGTTTCCTGTATATTAGAGGAGCACCAAGTTCTTTTAGCATACGCTTTTATTTTCATTTTGTTTAATAAAAGAAGTATTATGGGTATGCTGTCTTGTACATTTTATCTTACTATTGAGATTACAGAACATTTTACTTAAGTATTCCTGAGTGTGTTATTTGTTGTAAGCCAGAGTGATAAGAGAACCAAGGTCCCTGTTTATAACGATGATATGGCTGTACCTTTTTAAATTGAATTAGAATAGATATTATAGTATTCAAAAAAGTAACATGAGATATTGGATCATTCTCTGTGAAAGTGATATACAAGTTCTGCACCTAAATCTTTATAGATATATATTAATAAAAAATTAATAATGGTTGGTCAGAGTGTGTGGAGGGAAAATAGGATGGGAGATGGTTGAAAAGATGCAAGCCCAAATTTTTGTAGTGGACGGAATAGATCCTTCTGGATCAGATGCACGGGGAGAGGAGAGGAGGCTTAACGACTTATTTTTGTCGCAGGTGAAAGGCAGTAGTGCTGAGACATGAAGGAAGAAGAGTGAAGGAAGGAGAGTTTTCGCCCTTATTGATTATAAATTCTGACAATGATGGGAATTAAAGTTCGTTGTGAATTTAGGAGTTCATAAGAACCATGGGTCCTTGTATGCCTTAAATATTTATTTTGTAGTCTCAAGCTTCTTTAAATTGGGAGTACTGCTAGGACACAAATAACAGAGTAGCATTTTTTCGAACATATTGTTTATAAATTCAGACAATGACGGACATTAAAGTTCCTTGTGTGTTTAGGAGTTCGATATGAATCATGGAGATTTTTGTGAAAGTCTGAAATATTTATTTGGACCGTCTGAAGCTTCTGTCAATTGGTTGGTGCTATATTGAGCCATTCCGGGATGGCATATGTCATGGAAGGCCTTATTATTGACTTAAATATTAATAGATCTGAATCTGTTTGCAGGGGGAAGTTTCTGTTAATGAGGGGGAAGAGATTGGATGTTTTTGCTTCGGTTTTAGTAAATAAGAATTAAGTATGCTTTTTTTCAAATAATCCTTGCCAAGCAGCATATTCAGATATTTTGATGGTGTGGTATTGGAAAGTCAGTGGATTTGAATGCTGTTAATTTGGATCAGAGATGATGGGGAGGGCGACGAAAAAATACTAACAACAATAAATTTTTGCTTGTAATTTTTTCTGGGTTCGATTTAATACGCCTGTTTTGGTCCAGACGGTATAAATACATAAATAGAATTGAATATGGCGAAATATGACGAAGCTTGAAGCCGTCAATTCTACTAGTGAAAATAGTTGATGCATAATGGTGTGGTGTGGACAGAAACTGAATTCTATTTTGAATATTCGACATTTTATTCTCTCCATAACGAGTCTTGATAATTGTTAAAGCATTGAAAATACTGAAACGTTTTAAACTTTGTAAAAATATCAAATCTCGTATGTTTTCAACAATTTACTAACAACTATCGAATAAGATAAATTGACATATTTATAAAACTTTGCAATTTTTGTTAACATTAGATGTTAAGAATATCAAATAGGTCAAATAGGGAAGATATAGCAATAAATCACACCCTAACGATCAAGGAAATTAAAAATAGTTAACAGCTAAGCACGGTTTTAGAAGAAGGTTCGAACCGACACAAGTCATATGTACACCCTGACGAGGAGTATACAATGCCTTAGCGATCACGGGTAAATTGACATCTGGCATTCAGGAATGAAAAAACTTGCTTATATGTTTCATTTAGGTTCTCTCTGTCTATTGATGGAATAAAATTTGAAAATTAGTGCAAAAATGTACAAATATGAGTTGACTAGAAATAATGTTACATTTATGTAACATTGGGCACTTGAGGGTTAAAGAACCATGAAAATCTTAGATTTTTGTTTTTTATTAATTCTTTATGATGATCGTTTGTAATATTACAAATACAATAATATAAAATGTTACAACTGTGAATACAGTTAATAATGAAATTGTTTTGTCAAAAGTCCGTGTAAAGATTCTTTCGTAATTAGTACATACCTTTACATCAATGCTCATTGATCCTTCAACTTCTATTTACACATTTTTTTACTTTATAAAATGTGTTGCATGACAGTAAACCAACTTTTTTTTCTGCAACTAAGCATTTGACACATTCACGTAAAAATGTTACATAGAATGTTTTGAATTCATTACAATGAAGTATTTTAACAGTCATGCCTTAACAATGGCCATCATCTCACTATCATTCAAGATTGTTACCTTGAACCACTTCACAACATTGTTTTGATAAATTGGAACTTCTACAAGAGAAGTGAAACAAGAGTGTGGAGTCATGTGAAACAAGGGAGTGGAGATGCATTCCACAGCACGCCTACAGTCCATTTCCAGGTAGCTGCAGGCCACAGTTGCGTGTGCGGAATTAGAAAGAGGGATGACGACGGAGGGGAACAGAAGAGGGAGACACATGCAGGCCGCGCGCCCTCGCCCTCGTCACGCCAATTAGCAAGGAGCGCCCTACAAGTACTCTCCTCTTCGAGCTCTCTCACTTTCCCTCCCTCATCTCTCCTCCTCCTACTACTACTAACACATTCTGTTATTTCCCTTTCCCATGTCCTCCCTTCCCCCATCATTTTCGTTTCGCTTCCTCCTCCTCCCTTCCCGTTACATTCTCTCCGTCTCCCAGATCCTCCCTTCTCCTTCTTTTATGTTCCGTTTTGTTTTCTCTCTCTCTATTCTTTTTTTCTCAACTATTTTTCACTCTATCCTTCCATTCCAAACCCCTATTTCCCTATAACTCTCCCACACCTTAGCTTTCTTTTCCCGCTTTTTACTTTCTCGCTCTCTGTAGAATTAACGAAGTATCGTAACGATGCTGCAAAAATCGATTTTACTGGTTATACTCTTTTGTGGGACCCGGATACCAGAAAATGATCAATCCTGTTTCTAAATAACTTGCTCTAACACCGGAAGCCACGTTTTGTGGGTCCTTAATACGAAAAATTGGTGTACGGTAAAATTTTCGTTCTGTCCATCTGGGAACATCAGCAGCGGCTAAACCGCACGTAGGATTTTCACAAAAAGTTAAAATCCCATCATCTTTCTGGCAGATTTGGCGGCCCCTTGGATTTGAAACAGATACTTTGATTGTTTGGGGGTACTTTTCATGAAGCTCAAAAGACATTTTCATATTTTTCTCAAAATGTCTCCGACTTCTGTAATTTTTTCTCCAAGAGAAAGGAGCATACAAAAATGGCGTGGATTCAATCTTCACTGAAATCTAAATTTTGGAAAAAATGCCAAAGTTTCAGATTTTTTCAAGTCATCCCACAACTACAATATGGAAGATATCTTTTTTTAAATAAAAACTGTTGTTTACAATTAGATCTTTAAATGAGATCGCGTAAATTTTCTTAAAATTTAGTAGTTTTCGCGAATTTTTCCGTGAAATTATGGCAGTTTTAAAAATAAGAATTTCTCAAAAAGGCTCCAATTTTTCTTTATTTTTCTCCGATAGTGCGAGATACTCTTACAAAAATAGCTCAGGTTCGATCTTCTTTGAGTAGTCTGAATTTTCGAAAATTCTAATGCTAATAAATAATAATGCGAGAAAGAATGCTGTTGTATTCCTGCCATTTCTCTTTTTTCTCTTCTTTGAGGCATAGCCTACTAATTTTGTCGCAGGTCGATTGTATAAATATGTATTTTACTTCATATTTTGCTTTAACGAAAATACATTTATTTAATGAAAATCTAACACTCGGAATGAACTGGAATGTTGTGAGATAATTTTTTGTATAAATTATTGATATTTATGGAGAAGATTGTTGATGACAGTTAAATTTTTATACAAAAATTTAATTGTCTTCGAGAATACAAAAAAAAGCATCGTCACTTTCTTAATTACCAGTTAGTACGATTATAATTTGCATCCACTTTTATACTACTTTTGTAAGGAATTAAATAAAATATTTTAAAAGGAAATGTAATGTAAGATGACAAAACTCTAGTGATAAAACCCTAGAGCGATAATATATTGTATTTGCAAAAAGTAGTTTTTTCTTAGTCGCGTACTATTATATACGTTGTAAAGAGAAAGTACTTTAATATTGCAGTGGAAAAAGGCGATTTAAGTAAAAAAAACTCGTATTATGGATCGTAGATATCTAAAATGAAGATACATGTTGCTCACATGTAAAGTAAATTACTTTTCGTATCCTCACTTCAAAACCCGTATTCGATAGTGCATTTATTATACGCCACAAAGGTGAGCTTTTGCGGTCCAAGCCAAGAATTAATTTAAGAAGGCGATTACCATGGCAACGTCAAGTAAACAAGACAATATGCAAATGAGTGTTGACATATTGTCAAAGAATATTTATTATTGTTGGAATACAGAATGTTTTTTAACTTATTAATTGTTAACATTTATATTAAAAACACAATTTGATATACC
>BLKR01015879.1:0-46375 GCA_011170035.1 Teleogryllus occipitalis
TAATGACTGAGATGCATTATTTCAGACAGAAATTGCGGTAAAAATATTACGTAACAGTTGCTTAGAGCGAGAAAGTACGTGCTGTTTTCGCACCACTAGTTATATAGATAACAAATAACATATTACATACTCTCTTGCCTGCAAACAAGTATAGTCGATTCCGGTTATATTGACCTTCTGGGGTCTAACATTTTTGTTCACTATATAAGAGATTCACTATATCCAATGAGGTCAGAATTAAATAGAATTTCTACACAATTATTATTTTATTAACATAGAAATAGAAAAATACATTAACTGCACGAACAGCGCGAACTGAAAATTCCAATATCTTTATTTGTCCTTAAAAAAAATCAATTATTTTCAATTGTTTGCTTCATTTAGATTTTTCATTAGTGATTTCTCTACAGCATTTTCCAGAGTTCGTGCTCTCTGAATACTTCATTCTTCATTGTCTACTGTCTCGTAAGGTATTCCTGACACTCATTGCCTTTTCTACTGTTGAAACACCCGCCCACTCACCGCAGGTCCTTTTAACTTTTCACCTAATAACATACAAGTTCCTTTCGTTATAGAAGGATTTTCCTAAGGATGAGCCAAAGTGACAGTTCTCGAAAACAAGTGAATATCACATGTATTTCAGAGAAGTATCCCTCCGCCGCGACAGCTGTTCAGCCAATCCCCTTCGTAAAGGGCTAATGGCTCCTGTGAAACATCCCTATGCAGAAATCTAAGAGTTTCGCTTAAATATATGCACATACGCGAGTTCGGGAAATATTTAAATTTAATTACGGATATGGAAAATATCTTAACATGCTCTCACAATCAGTAAAAGAAAAGTGCCACGAATGTAAATAGAAAGCTCTCAATCAGAGCTCGCCACACAACAGCACAAAGCCGGAACCACGTGCATTGGTACGCACCTCGCATTCAAATCTCGGTTTTAAAATAAACATAATATTTATCACAGAAAACGTAAATTCAATGTAGTGTTAATAGAAGAAAAGAATTTTTACAGAAGAGCACGTAACAGTGCACTTCCTAATTTCAATTATTTCTCGTGGCGCACTATATTTTTGTCGGACGAGGACATCACAAAAGGAAGAGTCGAAGCCATTTACAAGTTAGCCAACTGCAAACTAACGAATTCGGGAAGGGATTCTAATGGGCTGAAGGGCACAACGACCACAGAATCTTCAGTTATGTTGCCAGCACTAGCTGTCACTCTGGCTCATCCTTAGGAAAATCGCTCTATAGCAGGATGGCGCAAGCAGCTAATAAACTGATCGCTTTTCCGCATGGTGCGGGGGGAGGGGCAGGCTATGGGGCTGTGGCAGTCGCGCACTCCCTTTCGCCGACGTAGAACACAACACGCTTTGACCCGCAGAATATACCAAGCTTGAGACTGAAGCAAGCAATCGCACGTCGCCACCAGCTGCAGCCCACGCAGGACACGGCCTTTGTTTCCCCAGGGACAGTGAGTGACATAAGGTCATCAGTGAGGTCCTCATTCGTGGTCTGCTACCTTCATCTCAGAGGAGGGTTCTTCGATTACGACCTTTGGCCAACGAAATTTTTTCCAAGCTGCCTGATGAATTTGTAGCACTGAGGAGATATATTACTTTCCAGGATGGAATTAATTTCCAAGAAGTTGCATTTCCTACGTCCACTTAAGCCGAGGATCAGGTTCACTATAAGCGAATCTTCATATGCTTCTCTGTAATGTAAGTGAAACAGGAACAGGGATTTAAGTTCACTTTAACCGAGGTTCACTACTCGTATAACCAGTGGTGGCTCGTGCTTAGGTTGCTCGGTTGCACAACCCGCAGAAAATGAAAAAGATCTCTTAATATCTTAGGAATATACATTTTCTTTTTAATGACATTCAAGTTTCAAGTTACTGCAGCAATATCGATGTATATGAAATCAATCTGAAACCAAAGAGCGTCCAACTGGCGCTCTCCCCGGTGTCTGGTGCCTTGCAGGAATTGCACCACGCTCTCGGCTGCGTTTCTGTATTTATTGAGTTTGCTCTTTGGCACTTCGATTTAACACGGAGAATATACGGCCTTCTGGTTGGGCAACCGGACAGGCTGTTGCGCTGCCCGGCGACGGAGTGAGTCGCATGGGAATACCCATATTCTGTCTTCGTCTGACTCGCTGCAATGTAGTTTTATGAATTTCGCTTGTTATTGAAAGTACACAAGTTCAGTCAATTATTGACGGTTTTCAATGCATTGTTTATGATATTTGAAGAATTTGTTTTCATTTGATATTAGGTTTGTTGATTCAAAACGTACATTTGATGAGTTCTTTTTGTAAAAGTGGCCGTTCTGGATGGAAGTCCCTCGAGTGGATAGTGTTTCGTGGAAGCCAGTGTGGGTGGCTGCCTGGTGGCTGCAGCTGACCAGCGGTTTGCGAACGTTCTTGTGAATACGAATGTGTGTCGAAGATCTTTCATTATTGCCAAATATACCAGGGTAGTGAAGTTTTCGAAATAAAATAGTTTTATTTGTCTGAAACGTGTCGAAGCAATAGTGCTTGTTGCAATGTGCTGGAGTCGAACTTAAGTGTCCAGTGGACATCAAAGCCAGAACCATGTGCGCGGGAGGTGTATATGCCGTACGCGGGTACGCATACAGTTCTTTAAGTAGAGTTTCAATATAGACTTTTATTTCACTTAGTTTTAATTGATTTGAATTGCATACATTTTTACCTATATGTTCGTGTTTTGAATTTTGGAAATTACATATCCGTCCTTCGATTGAGTTGCAACTTCCAGTCTGTTGGGGCACCAGCCGCGTACAACCAGAGTCGACTGTATCCTGATTCAGTGCATCCTGATTCCGGCCCACTGCGCGGCTGTCTGGCGCAGTCTCCTGATGATCGAATTTGTGGCACTAAGGCGATATATTTTTTTCCCAGGAGGGAATTAATTTCCAAGAAGTTTTATTTCCTACGTTCACTAAAGCGAATCTGGTTCACTACAAGCGAATCTTGTTATGCCTCTTTGTAATGTAAGTGAAATGGGAACATGGATTTAACTTCACTATAACCGAGGTTCAGTACTCGTACAACCAGAGGGAACTGTAATTTTCTCAGTGCATCGTGATTCCGGCCCACTGCGCGGCTGTCCGGCGCGGCCCCCTGATGTTAGAATTTGTTGCACTAAAGCGATGTATATTTTTTTCCAGTAGGGAATTAATTTCCAAGAAATTGTGCTTCCTACGTTCACTAAAGCCGGGGATCAGGTTCGCTATAAGCGAGTCTTCTTGGGCGTCTTTGAAAGTGTAACGGAACTTCTTTGAAAGTGAAACGGGAACAGGAATTTAAGTTCACCATAAGGTTCAGTACTCGTAGAACTAGATTCGACTGTACGTTTCCCAGTGCATCGTGATTCCGGCCCACTGCGCGGCTGTCCGGCGCGGTCCCTTGAGACGCGTCTTCGCTGACGGTGATAAGCGGGCGCAAGGCGACACCGTGCGCCCTGCTCGCGCGTGTTTATCTGGTGCCGCGCGAAGGGCGCGCGTGGGGCGACGCCCCCGTGAGCTACTGCGCACTTCCCCGTGACGCGCCCTCGCTGCGGATCGCAGCGTGCCTCCCGGAGGCCCCTCAACTTTAATTTTGTTTGGCGGTGGTCGTTCTTGCGTGATGTTCGTAAACAGCGACTGCGCGGCGCCGTTGCCTCTGTACTTCGCCAACTTTACTTCGTGCCATGTCAGTGGGTGGGTAATTGAGTTCAAATTGAGCGAAAATTTATCCGGTTTGAAGTTTTGTTATGGTTTAATATTCAGTATATATTACACTGTTCGTAAGAAACTGTAACAAAATGTATTCGTGGGTAATGTGCAGAATTATGATACATCAGTCCATATAATGTGTGTGTCATGTAATGTGTCATGTCAGCTCTTTTGACTGCTTGTGGATCTTAGTAGACATAGTTTAAAATTTGATATCCAAAAATGAATGTTTCTGGAATAGATGGTATCACTGTCTTGTAAAAGAACATTTAACGGAAACCACAAATGGAGCTAGAATTTTATTTGTGAACTTTCATAGAAAGGTGCTAGCTAATTTTGTTTTCCAATGACTCTCATTTTCTTCTAATAATTCACCATTAGCATCGACTTTTCAGGTGTCCTAAATTCCTGTTTGCATAAACAAAATGTCAGCTTCAAAAACAATGCTTTGAACAACAATTTGCACAGTAGTGGATTTTGTTTCTTCAAAACTCTGCAGTTGGATCCACTTTCTCCTTCCTTTAGGATAATTCTATTTTGAGCGTGCACTTTTGATATTTCAAATCCTGAAAGTTCATTGTTTTCTCTTCCTGAAAATGATGACAGTGTTTACCGCATTGCAACTTTACTGCTGCCATAGATCTGTGCCAAGAGGCCGTTGTTACCTTGCAGTATTTGCATCTCGGACACGGCAGATGTCCCGCCTCAGCAAGTCATGCCACTTGTTGACTCTCCTTGCGTCAGCGCGAGGTCCGCAAAAGATAACAATAATCACATGCTGAAATTGAAAACGTGACCTGCGGGGCTGTTGTACTTGTTCCAGGGTTCCATTGCCAACATCACCGCTGGCCCCGAACCCTTCAATTTGCCTGGCACTGTGGGGCTTCCTCGTCGATTTCATTCAATCGAGGACGCTAACATTTCTCTCAGGTTCTCTCTTTACATTTATTGCATTGACAACATTCAGGACTTTGGCTTTCGAAGAACCACGCCTCTACTTTGTATAGAGAGAAGAGATCGCTCAACTTTCAAGAATTCCGCCAGGTTGTTCGTCTTTCTTGATTCTCCGAATTCTCGATGCATTGGGTTGGCGGTATTTCGTTGCTTCCATATTAATTCATTCATTGATTGGTATGTAGAATTACGTCCTTATTAAAAGCGTCTGTGAAAGTACAGTATAGGATTTCTACTAGACGTTTTCAAGTATGAATGTGATGTATGAATAATGAAGTATGAATGTGTGAAATATGAATAAAAAGCATGAATGTGAGAATTTGTACAGGCTCAATTCAACGAGTTTTTTTAAATCCATTAAAATATAGATTTTGAACGCAAGAATGAACTTTTCTCCAACAATTTACGGTGAAGAGTTCACAACTATGTTGTTCAAAACCTCTTCCTCTCCTATTGGTTCCTGTCCCTCACCGAGAGGTCTTAGGGTTCGAGTCCCGAGCATGGCAGAATTTACGACACTAGCTAGATAGCTTGGTGCAAACCTCCAAGCAGACTTGTAGGTCGTCCCCGGATCTCATCGTCCAGTGAAGCAAGGTCGTCGCCACAGCCGGCGATAAAACGCACACTACACTTACGGAACTAAGGACCTTAGCAGTTGACGCGCCTGGAAACACCAATCAATTAAACTTCAATCAATCCTATTAATCCTGAAGTTAGGACATCCGGTGTCATTAGTGTCAGTGTGTCATTAGTGCTGCGAGTTAATGTAGCATAGGAAGTTATTTTTAAGTAATGATTTCATGCTTATATAGTAATCGGCTAGCCTGTGTGTGCGCGTCGATCACTCACGGTTAGTCCGCCACGGTAAGACACAGATTGATTTTCGTATCCTTCTAATGTACTCGTGATAGAACACCTCAAATTAATAAATATGAAAATACTTGTAAAATTAGTTAAAACGTGGGAAGTATTAGGTAAGTATTAGATATTAAAAGGGAAAACTAATGTAGTATTAGATATTAAAGTTAAATTAGGGAAACAAATGTTGAATTGGGTGGTGCCATTGTCCGAAATTTAGGATTCATTGTTTATGGCACCATTCAAATTTAACAAAAGCTACATATATTGAAAAGCCATAAATTTAACCTAAAATCAGTTAAATCTTTTTACATATACGAGTATATCAAAATATAATAGACTTTTAACGTAATACTCTTTTAACGTGTAGGCATTTTCAGGTACTTTTTTTTAACAAAATAAACTTATGGATAAGAGTATAAGAAAAATGACATGTTTGAAGAACTCTTGAAAGAAATATTGTATTTTCATGCAGATCTTGTGGTAAAGTGGTGTGTAAGCTTGCTTGAAGAAGTTATTCATGGTCGTTACAACATTTTTTAAACGTACGATTATAAAGTGTCACTTCCCAGCGTCATGAAATATGGTTCTTTAAAATATTATTTACGATGCGTAAATTTCGCATTAAGGTGTCCTGACTGAAATCTTGTACAAGCGAAAAGTGTTATGCAGTTTTTTGTTGTTTTTTTGCTTTCGCATGAAACCTCTAATTGCAAAGCAGGCTGAGGGACTCTTCCCGCTGTCGATGTCTTGATCGCCTTGTCTTACTTTCCTTTTACCTTTCTCTTTCTGTAAGCGCTGGTCTAATCGAATTACGAAACTCCGTCAATTTTCTCCTGTAGCGTGCTGATGAGGTGCTTATATCATTTTCCCCTTTTTTCAACTCGGTGCATGAATAAAGAACTACGAGAATGCGAATATATTGGCATACAAATAGTAAGGAAACTCTGTGTCATCTACTATTGTATTTTTAATCAAGGATAATTGGTCAAGTTGTCCTTTAATGCTAATGAGTTGTGTCTTATCTGTCGATTTGTCTTTAGGTCAAGAGTGGCCTACCTTGGACATCGCATATATTTCAAAAGTTCCAAATATTTCCACCAGTCATTTCTCTCATCTATTCTCCTCCCAAATCACAGAGAACTTCATTGCCATCGTGGACGCCACCAGTTGCCAATACGCTAACTCCAGCTCTCTTTCTACCTTTTTACGACTTGTCGGGAGTGGAAAATACATAAAGTGAGAGCATTTACTTCGGTTAGGGAGGGAAAAGGGGTAACTCAATTAAATTCATGAAGGTACACCCGTTTCAAAGACACGTTTATTGGAGCAGAAATTCACAACAGCGAGAGACTTATCTCTTTGATGAATAAACGATCGCTGTCGTGGACCTTACTGATGATGTTACTTCGGTCGGAAATTCTCGTCTGGGGACGAAAACGCTGTATCACACTTGTTGGATGAAATGCATGTGATGAATTGAGCTGACAGCACTGGATGTTGAAATATGAAGATGAATTCAAATTTATTTGTGGCGCGTAGTTTAAAGGAATAATTACAGGTGATGTAAAGCGCGATGTTTGACCACCCCTCCTTTGTGCTAGGAGAAAATGTAAAAACAATTTAATACCACTTTCAGTGGCACACATGTACTGCTGTAAATTATTGTTTTGATGTCTTATTAACGCTTCCTTTAACTGTCGGGAAGAATATAGATGTAAACGCAAGTAATTCATGAAGCGGTGTGCTGAACAAAATGTCGGGTGTAATCCTTTAATAATCATTATCAGTTGCGTGATTTCAATTCAGTATATCATATTTGGAAGGCCGATGAAGATTAGCTTCGTCATTGCCCGATGAATCTGAACAGTGCGTTTGTCTCTGTACTCAATAGGATGTATACATCTGATGAAGATTTCGGAATTATTTTTAAGTGTACATTCTGATTGATATTGTGGTCGCAGATTCATTAAGCAGTAATTCATTACTTTTATATTCTCTTTTAGAGGAAAATATAGGTGTTTCCACGTAAGAAAAGACCCAAAAAATTCAAGATGGCGGAGTTTCGGCACTGCCAACCTCATCGAAATAAAACGCGAAAGCGCCGACGCGACTTGTTTAAATGTAGTACGTAGTGGCCCTCAAAAATCCAGATATGCTGAAATGATTTGTTAATATTGTTTTACGACTTATAAATTGCAACAGGCATATGGTAAAATAATTTAATTTATAATTTATATATGAAATTTGTTTTTATTAATTAATTATAATATTAAATATAATACTTTTAATTAAATTACTTATAAATTTAAAAATATTTGAACTCTCAGAATTAATAAAATTTTATTGAAACTGAAGAATAAATGAAATAGTAGAATGTTATTTTATTATACAATAGGAAAAAAGGTATAAACAGGGGATTTATAGAATAGAGATGAAATGAAATACAAGACTCAAAATAATTTTAATTTTCCAACAGTACACAATGAAGTGAAATAAAACTATTCTTTACTGAACTAGAAATATTTGTATAATAATAGTTTTATGCATGTAATATCGACACATGACCACGATCAAAGCATATCTAAGGAATGAACAAATCTACTGTATGAAAATGACAATGTTTGAAATTTCATGAAAATTGAATTGATCAGATATATGATTTGATATAATGCGAAGGTTCAGTAAAGAATAAACTGATGCACCATGGGTGGTCAATTTTAATGACAAATTGCAAGGAGCAGTCATTAAAATTTCTTGAACACCGATGGTCCACAGCAATTTATTTTCACAAAAATTATTGAATTTTTACAACAATTTTAAAGCCTAATGCCCCTGGGCTTACAAATATTACAAAACATCCTGGCATTTACCTTAAGCGATCAGGGAAAACCAGGGAAAACAAAGAAGTATGCTACCATATAAAAAAATTGAATAAGAAAGTGAATTAATCCTCAATTGGATTGTAAAAATATTATCATTAAAAATCAACGTTAAGAAGTTTGGCTGACTTTACAAATTAATAAACTACTTTAAAATTTTACATATATTGATAGCATACCCATCCTTCCGATCAGGATGACGACTGAGGGCCGATTTCTAGCATGCATACAGAAACAGAAGTCAAAATAATGGAGACATTTACAATACGTGAAATAATATACATAAAACATTCCATATTTATAAAATGAAAAATCTGGTAGACACAGCAACCCTGCAACATAGAACAATCAATGCCAGTATCTTTTGTCCAATCATGATAAATTCAATAAACAGACATGTTATTGTTATAAGATCAAAAAGTATTCCGAGGAAATTATGTTCTTGCAATGAAAAACAAAAAAAAATTAAAAAAAGGACATTATCACATTTAAATTTAAAAAATTGCTACTTAACTTATATATTACTTCAAACTCCAGTAACATGAAAAACGAAATTGTCCAGAAGAAAAGTTGGCCCAAGAATTTTTGCTTCACATTACAGTATTCAATATAATATGTAACCAAAAAAAATTACCTACAAAACCAATAAAATTTACAAACATAAATAGAAAATAATTGAAAAATAACTTAAAATGAAATGTTAATTACCAAAAAGTAATATAGCACATCAGTAGTAAACATTAAATTTTACTCTATATCATGCCAAATAATATCATGAAATAAGTACTTACTATTTTCACTTAACAACTGATTACCATTTGAACAAAACATCTAAATAAAATGATGTATGTTCTGAACTCCATTATTGCATATCTGAAACATTTATTAATGTAATGTATGTTTCACACACATGCTAAATCTTTCAAGTGTATTCATTTATATCATTTAGCATCTGTACTTAAACAGAACACAAACTCAGAGGCATTGGTAGTAATGATTAATTGTATTACAGGGATAATGTAAAGGAAATTGATTAACTGTTAATTCATTGGGGTTAATTAATGTTAATGAAATGGTGCTCTTAACTAGTGTCTTCGGTTGAATTGAGAGGGCAGGAGTTCACTCAGGATCTCACACTCATTAAAACTATTAATGCACACTCACTGCAATAACCACAATTCCATAATCGAGTTTATTCTAGCTATACCTTTTCTGGGGCACAGTGTAACCAAATTTATTCTTAATCTTGACTTGGTGGTTGCTTTACGGGGGCAGGAGTTTTATAATTTTAGGCACATCTGAAATATTGAGTTACATATTTCACAAGAATATCACTTTTGTTCCAAACACTTTAATGCTTACTCACTGTTTTCACTTTTGCAACCCTACTCGATCCAAACACACAACTGAAGCACTGGCAGGAACAATTGACTGTAATGTAACAATATTAATGTAACAACTTGCAATAACCACAATTCCATAATCGAGTACATTCTAGCTATACCTTTTCTGGGGCACAGCGTAACCAAATTTGTTCTTAATCTTGACTTGGTGGTTGCTTTACGGGGGCAGGAGTTTTATAATTTGAGGCACATCTGAAATATTGAGTTACATATTTTACAAGAATATCACTTTTATTCCGTCGTGTAATATATGAATATATTTCAATAAAATAATTATGATTCACACACACATGTTCATTGTGAAGACGTTCTTGAGGCATGCAATAAAAAGTCAATAATTATTGTGACATTGATGGCTTACCCCCACAATTACAGCTACCTTTGCAATGACACTGCTCTCAGGAAGTTTCACTTCTTTACGAGAATTTTTCTCGCTCTTGTACTTATAAACATTAAGAAGGACCTGCCTTTCACCACTCGATAAAATCCACTTCCCCTTCTGCTTCACTGGAGAGTTATTTCTGGAATTACCTGACATTTCTAAAAATGTCAAGCCCAGCACACAATAAGATTTCCCTTAGGAAACAATTCGCGCACGCATGCGGCTCACTCGCATAAGCTCACAATCTCCACACAACGCTTTGCTGGTTGAAACCGTTGAAGTTGGCACAAATTCATTTCGCTCGCATGCATGCCAGTCTCCAGCCAAAAAAAGGTCCCTGGCGGCTATACTTCCATTACGTGGGGAATTTACGTTGGGGTTGGCACCTACTTTCTCCAACCTAAATGGTAATCAAAAGTCCCTAAGTCAATGTAGTTTGTATGGCGGGTGGTTTACGGGAGGTTGGTATTGCCAAGCTCTCTGGGTCACATCTTACGTGAAATAAATCTTATCACAGATGTCGGCATGAACTCGTAAAAAAATGTAGAGCTTCTTGTATCTTAAGCCTAAACTTCAATTTGCGCTATAGGGCTATGGCGAGGAAAATGAGTACGCCCAAATGTGTTTTTCAAAGTATTTATAAGGGTGTACCTAACTTTTCAGTGTTTTTAGCGCGTCATGTAGCTGGCCTTGCGCCGCAGGAAATAGACTTTTTAAATATTTCATTTTGTGCCTGTTGCGTGTAGTCGTAAATCGTCCGAAATGGAACGTCTGGCCACAACACTGCCTCTGCGGACCGAGCACCCTCTGGCACGTCCGAGCTACTTTACAGTTCATTTGTCTCCTCTATTCTCCTCCCAAACCTCAGACAACTTCATTTCCACCGTCAACGCCACCAGCACCAGTCTGTTCATTGTACTGTCGACAGCGGGAGATAATGGCAACTGTGATAATGACCACGGTTCCATTGTTTGTCACCGGAGGTAGTTACAGCACTGAAGAAGTCAGTGCTGGTGGATTTGGATGTCGTCGATGGCGAGGTCAGTTGCGTGACGGGGACTCCACAAGATTGGCTATTGCCAACAGAGGTGGGCAGTGACATTTCACTGCTCCCTACTAACTTCTATTTTTAATTATTATTCCTCTCCACTTTAAGCTCACAGGTTAATTAAAATTTTATCTACTCAACAAATACTTTTCATGTATCATTCACTTTGCTCTAGTTGCTTACAAAACTTGGAGGGACTTCCTTCTCCAGATATTTCCCCCTGTGGGGCACCACCTCAGCCTAAACTAGCTCTAAGCTAGCAGTCTCCCCATTTTGTGCGGTAGTGTAGTGAATGTAAATGTGAATGTGCAATGGGAGAGGAGAAAACAAGGATGAGGAAGGGGAGATCACTCGCAGTCCGTGACTTTTTTGTTAATACTGCGGGATTTCTCTGCCATTCCCCTAATATTGATAAAGAGATCACAGAACCGAGCACAGAAACTGGGCGATTGAATTCTCCTTCAGACAATGGCTGTATTCCTCGTAACTCTCTACCCATTGTCGAAAATTCGCCTCCATTGGAACTCGAACCCTAGGACCTCCCAGTCATCGACGTTGTACATTCTATGGCAATGCTGCCTCACACCCATCTCAAACTATCATCATCATCATCATCATCATCACTAGTGGCGGATTTTGATGACCTAAATCATCGCCAAAAATGATCAATAAAATGCTCTTAAAATGTTTTTAAAATACTCTAAAAGCAAAGAAAAATGACGTAATAAATGTGATCAAAACTAGTTCGGATGAACAACTTAAGTCGTTGGATACGTTACAAATATAATAGAACGAATAAATTCTTCTATTCGTTCACGTGAAGTCAGTTTGCAAACTTTTCGTTTGGACTGTTCTTTACCAGGAAATCTCTCTTTAGTTGTCGTGAAATCGGCTGAACCGACAATGGCGCTAATAGGCGTCACAGGAACCTTAGATTACATAATCACATCGGCTGACAATTTCTGAGCGAAGAAATCGGATCGGCTACTCAAGAATTCTGAGAACATTTGTTGCATCTCGTAAATTTGATTATTTGAAACAAGTACCGTTTAAATTACATTAAAGTCGATGAAATCAGAGAAAAATGCATTAAAAATGACGAAAAGTGTAAAAAATGACGTATTAATCGAAATCGACGAAAAAGGAAAAAATATATAAAATGTTTCATTTCGTTTTGTCAGAATATAAAATTAATTTCTGTTCTTAACTATTCTAAAGGGAGAAGAAAAAATTTCGCTAAAATCCGCCCCCTAATTACCATTACGACCTCTACCACAACCACCACCACCACCGCCACCACCACCACCACCATCAACTCCAACGTCGTTTTCTCCACCTTCACCTCTCAGGTACCACCTCCACCACCATTGCCACCTCCACGACCTTCACCACAACGAACTCCAACATCGCCTTCATCTCCACCTCTGCCTCTATCACCTCCACCATCCCTACCTAAACAATCATCACCACCACCACATATTACCCCTTCTCCCCACCTTCTCCTCTACCACCACCAGAACTACCATCACCTTTCCCCTCGCGCCATCCCGCGCAGCTTCCCGGAATGTGCTCTGCGGGCGCCCGCAA
Organism: Teleogryllus occipitalis; assembly: GCA_011170035.1. Taxonomy (NCBI): domain Eukaryota; kingdom Metazoa; phylum Arthropoda; class Insecta; order Orthoptera; family Gryllidae; genus Teleogryllus; species Teleogryllus occipitalis. The sequence goes on from BLKR01015879.1 coordinate 12,855, forward strand.
GCCCAGAGAAAGCGCGTGCGCGTTCCTGCTCCGCCACGACTCCAGCGGCCGAGCTCCGCCCACGCTTCTCGTCTCCCGCAGGCTCTCTCCGGTATCAAAGCTCACATCGCCTTTGCCACCTGCCTCGCCTCTCAGCCTTCCGTCTGAGCCCCTCCAGCCCCCCAGTCCTCTGTCACTGTCACGACTTTCTGGAACATCTGTTCCGGTCGCATCTGGCTTCTCCTTTCTCTGGTGTGTGAAGCGTCTGTAACGACTTGGCCAACGACACGTACATCTCTGTGTGTTAAGTGACCCTCGACGTCTTTAATTTCTCTGACAAGCCTGTCAGCTGCTTCTGAGATTGTTACTCACAAAAAACTCCTCTGACAAACCTCCAAATAGTGAGGATACTTTTTTTTAAATAACTAATATAAATTTCAAAGTTAATAATTTTTGTTTCAAAATTCAACATAGTACCCAATATCCGACTATAGGCAATTGACTAACTCCGAATTTCCTCAGATTTTTATTTCCGTTCACGTGAACGTAGATAATAACATAACCAAAACGTTCATCGATCTGTAGTCTCCCTATTTCCTACTGCAGGCTGCTTCAGAACGAATTTTCTTGAATAATTTGTCATTATTATTCACCGACCGTAAGTCATGTCTCCATATCTGATCAGTTTCATTCTTAGTCTCCCATCAACAAGTGACCGTGTCCACAGCAATAATTTCGTCACCTATCATACGGATATCTTAAATATTTACAGTTAATTTTGGAGGTCAGTGCGTAACAGCATCCTTAATACTGTCTTCGAGACGTAATCTTTTATGGACGGGCGATGAAGCCTTCTCGTTTCTTGATTCTTTCACTAACTGTTTACTATTTACGCATGGATCTTATGTTTTTCCTTACGACGTATTAGAATTTCCCTTCTACCACATTCAGTTGCCCTCCATGGATTTCACGAACTCGTGTATTATTTATTGATTTAATTTTTGTGACTTCCCTAACATTCCTCTCTTCTAATAAACACTAATGTCTAATTCTGAAGTTTTAAAAGAGACTCCGTCTCTCTTTCAATATAGCGCATGAGAATTTTCTTCGGTATAATATTGGACAATATTAGAGAAAACTTTCTGGAAGATTATAGTACAGCTTAGTTTCTTTACCTTGCTGGAGACCCGGATGTCCTTCGATGAGCTGCCCGGCTACTCAGCGATTCTGCGACAGCTCTACGGAAGCAAAGCTCTGACTTACCTGCTTTTGCCCTAACCTTACAGCTATGGAGTTGCAGGGAATTAAGGAGCACATAAGTTTCATTAAATCATGAGAAAAAAGAGAAGTTAATTGTAATAAAGAATCTAATCAGCAAAATGTAAAGAGAAGTAATTTCGAAAGAATTTACTGGATTTCTGATAAGAACAAATTACATAAAATGAAATTTCGTCCAATCACATATCCCAAGGCCATCCCTACTCTTAGTCCGTCGTACATCCATTATTTGATACTTGTCATCTGCGATGAAACCAGGAGACATACAAGTGGATGTCCTCCGACATTGTCATTTCCTTCGAAGCGTGTGGCTCCGTCTTTACGGCAGGAAGCGGCGAGATTACCGCTCTCAAGCTAGCGGCTGATCCGGCTTGGTGAATTGTTCGGTAAACGGCTGTATGTTGCGCCTTTTGTGCGTGCAGCCGCGGAGTCTCTCATCCATAGGAGTTCTGAGCTAAGTCGAATTCAGTCGCTGTCTGGAGGAGAATTCTAGCATCCGGCTGCTCCAATGGGTAGTTTTCCATGGATTCTCTGACCAGCACCAGGCGAATGCCGGAGCAGTACCATAAAAAACGGGCCACGGACCGCGCGCGATCTTTCCTGCCTCTTCCTTGTCGTATCCTCTCCCCTTACACACACATACTTATACTAACATGCACTACACTACCACTTATTCCGGGAGACCGGTCGGGAGCTTAGAGCTTGTCCCGGCTGGGGCGGTGCTCCGCTGATGTGAGAGTCCTGGTTAGGGGGGAACCCTGCTAGCCGACGGTAGGTCGGCGCCGAATCTTGCCATCTAGCGGGATAAGATCACAGCCATATCCCGAGAAAAACATGCACTACACTTACGGGACTAATGACCTAAGCCGTTGACACGTCCGGAATCACCAACCAACCAACTAACCTACCGGAAATGCGGTGTCCGGACGCGACACCTCACGCCTTGCCCGTGAAGCGGCCGGGTGGCTGACTAAACTGTCACTCTCATTTACATGACAGTCCACCCACTTAAACCTTGACGAGGTGTATAGACGGAATACTGGCTATCATGAAAAATAGTCAGCGGCGGTCAGTGCGCTACTCGTATCGAGCGGTAGGCACACTGCCAGTCGCAGGTCAGCGTTATTTTAAGTTCTCAGTGCACGCAGCAACGGAACAGAGCGAGATTGGACCAATCTGGGATTCTGCTTCTGTTTCAAAATCATCGATTAACAAAACTCAAATATTTCAAAATTTTCTCAGAACTTGTTTAAAAGCTACATGGTTTATTTCCAATAAACCAATTTATAACAAATTAGTCATTCTACCTGAAAAGAATATTTTCTACAACTCTTGTTAGATATTCTACTAGGATGTGCTAATATTGAAAGTGCGGTATTACACTGGTCTACAAACAAAAGGAAAAAAAAAACACTTTTTGTCTGCTACTGTGGAACATTCACCTATATCCTACTGAAATCGATGCACTGATTCCATATCTGGAGTCAGATTTATTCTAGCACGTCGCATTTTTTTAATTATAGCATTGTAAAAGGAAGTCTAATTCTTATTCAGTATACTATACCGATAGAATACGGTAAAAAATAAATTAAACTTGGTTGATTTTTTTGCAAAATTTTATGTTAATTTACATTTTCAAACTTTTAAAAATAATGTACACTTATGTATAATATATAATAAGCACTTAAACTCTTTCAAAAGTTCTTGAGACATTTCATTTTTCGTTTGTTGTCTTGCGGTTGATCTTACGAGAGTTCCGCTGTTTCTTCAATCTTGCCAGCACCTTAATGTCCTTAGTATCTGGATTCCATTGTTTATATATCCTGGTGGAACCTCTCACCACGCTCACCACTGACAGCGCGAAGATTTGGCGGAAAAAATTCAATATGGTAATGCAGAAAATGTTTCTTTAAAGGCATGTGACAACCTAGTTTCTGATATGGTCTAATAATGTTAAGTTCTAGCTCTGCATAATTATCTGCTCGATAATTTCCCAAAAACTTCAGCTGCCACTAATACAAATGTGTCCAAGCTTCGAACAATAAGTTCTAAAGGATTAAGTTTTACTCTATATGTTGTGACACATCAACTGTCATGTTTCTGGCCAAAAAAATCCCTACATTTAATTTTTTATCACTTTCCATTCTCCCAAACTTCTCTTATAGAAATCTAAAACCTTTTCCATCACAATTCATTGCCTTTACAAGCTTCCATGAGTCTACGTTTAATGTGCAGGGGTGGAAGAAATAACTTGTGGGGATCTTCTGCTTCACATTGTTTTCCCCAAGAGTGAAACGATTTCAATTAAATTGTGTAATTAAATGGACAAAAAATCTAAAGAAATAGGCTTCAGATTTCATTTAGTCATTTTTATCTTGGCATGTAGGTGCATTAAATCGTTTAGAATAAGACGTGAATTAGTTAATTTACTATTTACATGCAATTCACTTTTCCGAGGATATAGACCCGCTTACAAAATGTCGCTTCTGTTATTTCTTGAAAGCACACAAAAGCACGAGCTACAGTGAAAAATCAACAATGAGGAGAAAGAGTCCTCATAGAGTAAATGTTAAAACAATGGTCTAACAAAATCATCAAGAAGACAATTTCTTTAAAATTTGATCTCCTTATCGTTCGACGATGCAAATAAACGGATAAAAATGTCATTATCTTAAAATTGTGACGTGATAGAAAAAAAAACTAATTTCAGATCTGAAAGCAGCACACCCGAATTTAGGTTGGTGCACTTGATTTTGACAAGTAGAAAAATCACTATAGACCAATACTATACAGTGAACTCTTGTTAATACGAATTCCAAGTGACAGAAATTGTCGGAGTTCGTCGTTATGAAAATTGGTGTTATCCGAGTATTATAAATACCTGTATTACCGTAATCCCTTGCCAAGACCGAAGTTTTGTTCGAGTTAAGCGAGTTCGTACTATCGAGGGTTTACTGTATTAACTATTAGTAAATGCGAGAAAGTACGTGTTGTTGCAGCACCACTAGTTTGAAGTGGTGTGATGTGGGTGACTAACACTCGATCACGCGGGTGTGGAGGAAGTGACGAACACCCGATCACTTCCAACTATAGCCTCACTAGCAAAATATCCGGCATTACCCGGGTTTTCTTAATAGTTAATCCTTGCGAATACGGGAAAATATAAATTTTATGTAAACTACGGTGTTTAAGATTATTATTAACTTAATTGGTTCAAATTTTAATAAAATACTATAATTTTCTTTCATTTTATTTTACAACACATTGCTGATTTTTTTTATCTTACGCGCCGCTACTGACCTCTAGCGAATAAATTAGGTATCAGTTTTGCTGCAGCACTTTGTGCTGTGGCGGCATATATTAGGAACCACGGGCTCTAAGCGAGAGGCGAAAAATGGTCGCCGTGCATCTACAAACGTATTATTTAAATTATTTTTTTTTCCGCATTTGGATTGTGTTAGTCTTTACCAAACTTTGCAAGGACACTGCGACAATCCTGAAGAAGAGCCTGTAAAAATTCCATATCTATTCATACGCTAGTTTTTGTGGTATCGATGTCGGTTACACGTCATTGAATGTCACTTTTATTAGCATAGAAGGTAGAAGATGTGATTTTCATCGCCGGCGCTCGGTGGTTGAAAATTTAGACTTTTGTTAATTTTTCCTCGTTCAAGAAAAGCTGTGACTTGCAACTACAGTGTGCCAAGAAAGTCTCTCCGCACTGAGCCGAATCAGGGCCACCTATTAAAAATTGCATTTATATTGGTAGCAACCAGATCTTTGGGAAACAAGAGAAGAGGACAACACTTCCAATGTCTATTATGATTGTGGTGAGTACGCAAATTACGTCTTCAAGCTGGAACTCGTGCTACCAACATAATGTTTGTTGCAAATACTCTCACTAGCACGGTGCCACTGCGGAGAGACTTTCCTGGCGCGCTGTACTAAACTGGATGGGAGATGGGGCGAACCACATCCTCCGGGAATACAGCTGGCCGTGACAAAGAGAATGGCTTGCGGGTGGGAGTTGGCATGACCCCGCAGTACTGGCCAGAACTCGAAATAATTAATAAAACTTCTTAACTTCCATCTGGCGGCAATGCAGCGGGTGGTAACGCCACAATTTAGGTTCTTCATGTTCATTCCATTTGTATAATAAAACTACCTGTTACATTTTTGCATTTAATGAGACCAAGAAGATGAGTTTGTTCGTGGGTCTCAAATGGTTATGGGATGAAAAATAAGTTCACTACGAGGAAAATGAATTTTTTTTATTGAAAACGTTGAAACATTGCTACTTTTCATTTCGTGTTTTCGTTGTTCATATGAAAATGAATTTGAATATTTTCTGATTGCATACTGAAAGTGTATATTTTTCTTGATGTATCATTGCTGTTTTATTTCACATTTTTTTATTTACTGCTATTACATTTTGAAAGCTGTTTTCTTCATCAGCAATACAATTCAACATCAATAAATAAAACTTTATCAACCATAAAATTGACAGTCAGTAAAACGATTTTTCTTTTAAAACTTGAGATATAAAAATAGGGACTTCTCTTATTTTGTTTACCTTTGCTGTTGAATTTCTATAGCTTCTCATTGCATGGATTGTTTTATTAACTTGACATTTCGAACATGTTTCTCCTCATAACTAATTTTTTCTTGAACGTAAGTACACAGTTGTTACCACGTATCCAATGTTTTTGACTTAGTTACAGTGGCGTGAAGTCCTATGAGTCCTAACCAGTCCAGCTTCATCGCATATTCTCGTTCTCTTCACCGCTCCTTTTCTCTAAATCCACCGAAACAGGCGACAACACGTCCTCCCCATTAATCACCAAGATCACGTACTTCTCTGCAAACACTTCGCGGACCAAGGCTCCAGATGGCGGCCTCGATTCAAGCACTCGAGTTCGCATTGTTTCGCTTGTGGACGCGCGAACGCAGAATTCGAAATGCGAAAAGGAACTTTTCAGTTTTTGAGTTGCGTGCCGCGTTTTTGAGCGACGTTCCTCCTAGCTTTCTTCGTTGAATGTTGATGGAATAAAAATAATGGAATAATAATGTATCAATATCTAGTTATTTAAATGGTTCATGTGTGATAATTAAGAATCGATTTTATGTACTACATATTTAAACATCATTCATGCACACGTTTTCTCTTCTCGTTTCCTGTACACTTTATGATGTAGCATAATTTTCGTATAAAATCAACCTGGCCATAATTTTTGTTATATTAATATCTAAAAGTAGGAAAAATTGAAGTTATAGTCAACTTCTATTATTAATTACGAAACTACTGCAACTTCATGATAGACAGGTAAGCAATTTGAAAGTGTGTATTCGTTGTCATTTTTACGAATAAATGCGCTTATTAATTTCTGCATTCATTTCCTTATACTTTTCCCCAGTCCGGAAAAAACACGTAGTTCCTCTGTTAAAGTAGAAATGCTCAAGCGCTTACCTTCCTTTAAAAAGAGCAGTAACCGATTCCTGACTTAAAAAGGGTAATAACCGATTCGATGATTGTTACACAATTTGAAAACAGTTTCCTACACGGCTATCCATTTACAAGTTAGCTGATATCACTTAGTAAGCAAGGGAAAGAGCGTTTCTGAGCAACTCTGTAATAAGGACCAAACAAAAATTAATGATGAAGTGAAAAGGGAGAGGTTGAGACGCTTATTAGAAGTAATGAGCGCAGTATGAAGATACTCCAGGAGAGTGTGAGAAGCTGAGGAACTTTAAAACAACGCCAGCGAAGCTTTATGAAGTTCTAAAAAAAGAACAATATCTCAGACGCTGATAATCGGGCTTTCTTCATTTCCTCTTGAGAATTTCCTGCAGCTGTAGACACGGAGAAACTTGGGGTAGTAATGTGAAAGAGTGTACGAACTTTATCCTTCATCATCAAACTCTTGAAGGTGAAGAACTTACTTCAAGGTGAAGTCACGAATATGGCAAAGCTGCTCTTGTCGTTTGAGGTGTTCGCAAGTTTTATGTAGGTGGATTGAATTATATTCAAGTACGTCCAAATTAAAATATATTTTTAGTGATTTTCTACTCAGGATTTAAGAGCAAACTTAATTAATGATTGATACTCTATTTTTTGTAGTATTAAAAGTATTTGCCAAAATGCTTGATTACTTGAATTCAGTATTGATTTTTACCATTTGGGTAATTAACATAACTTTAAGACAAAAAAACAATGATAAATATAAATTGAATGTAAATGAGTCGTACATATATGTGATCCCTCTGTGACTAGGCCGAAAAGATTTTAAGATATTGCAAAGCATACTATCTAACTTTGCAAGCTAGATACAGACCTCAGAAATTCGCACCTGCATTGAACACGCATTCTATGCGTGCTCATACATTCGCGGCTTACTCGATTTTCAATGCACATGACTCAGAATACATTTTACAAACTTCGAGGTTTTAGTATGGGGGGTTGAAGATGATCAAATTTGACACTGAATTTGTAGGGAGGAATTACAGACATGTAATTTTGAACAGAAGGTGATTGGTAGTCACTTGAAAAGTGCACGTTCTGTCACAATCAAAGGAATTACGCGGGCCTGCCGAACACCACGACAGAATGAGTTATCTACCAATCATGTGTGCAGGATGTTCACATTTGCATGTGTAACTTTGTCAAATGACATTACCACCACATGTTCATGAGCTAAAGGTGAGGATCTGACTTAGCTAGAATTCCCTGAAATCCTAACCGGATGAGTTGAGCCATTGCTGCTGTCTCTGCAACGACTCTGACCGGGAGATCCTACTGAATTGAATTGATGCCGTAATTTACGTGGCGAGTCTCAGGCCATGAAGCCTGCTCTTACGACTAACCCCGCAAATTTCGCTGCGCTTCTTTCACCAACTAAGGGAGAAAGAAGGTATTACTTGGGCGACGAAACCTGTTGGCAATTTGAATGTAGCTCAGAGGATTCATTTCGGATTAATGATCGTTTACATGCAGTAAATCTACTAACATGGGACAGCCAGCTTTACTTCCCCTCCGAAGGAAGGCATAAGGATTTTTTCACTCTTAGAACTCCACGGCATCGATCGGATTTCAACCCGCGAACTTGGGTATAACAGTGAGATACGCTACCTGTTACACCATCGACGACCGGTTGAGACAAATGCGTCTAACTACTGAAAAGAATTCTAGAAGCAGACTACTCTGATAGGTAAATTCCTGTGATTTTTTTTCAATCAATACCAGGCGATTGCCGAAGCTGTCCTTAACAAACCACCTACGGGCCACACGCGATTTTCCCTTCCTCATCCTTGTCCCCTCGTTTCTCCTTACACACACACACACATACATACTCGCTCTGTACTAACACACATGTCGAGAGATCAGTTGGGAACTTAGATCTTATCCGGAGCTGGAGCGGTGCCTCGCTGGGGTGAGAGATCTGAATGGACCTGCAAGCCGACATTTATGTGTACTCTGAATCTCACCATCCAACGAGGGAGGAACACCGCCTCCTTCCGGGGTAAAGCAATCACTACACTGATGAGACGGATGATCAAAACAGTTGATATGCAATCCATCAACTCGAGTTCCGTACATGCACGAGAAATTTGTCAAATACACTCTAAGCCATTCTGTGTAAAGTAGGACGCGGACTGTTTTCCGGTTGTATCCTTCCCACGGGAGGTTTCCCCTGGCATTGCGGAGGGGCAGTGGGACGTTGGGAACCAATCCATACGGCAGCCTGAAACACCCAGTAAGGCAGCGGCTCTCTCGTTAGTTGGTTGCGCCAGCGGCTGATGCCGGCGGAGATACCCGTCGCGGAGCGTCGCGCCCGCGCCCGCGCCGCCCACGACGGCCTTGTCGCCGTCGATCGGGTTGCGTCGCGGCGCCGAGAAAGCGACGGGCAGCGGGCGGAGGCGGCCCCGGCGCCGCGCGGCGTTGGCTCACGACGCTTCCGTCGCCCCTCCCCCCTCCTGCCCTTGGCTCCTCACCCGCTCTCTCGTGTCCCGGGCAGTTTCTTCCGCTTTTCCACTCCGTTTCTCGGTCGCGCATCCGTACACTACTTCTTACACCGGATGAGGAGGCTTCTCTCTCTCTCTCTCTCTCTCTCTCTCTCTCTCTCTCTCTCTCTCTCTCTCTCTCTCTCTCTCTCTTTCTTTCTCCCTCTTTCTCCCTCTTTCTCTCCCTCTCTCTCTTTCCCTCGCTCTCTCTTTCTTCCTCTCTCTGGGAGTAACTTGCCTTAAATAAATAGCGAATCTTAATTAAAGAACATGTGTTTCATAGAGAGTACATAGGATCTATATCTTAGAGAAACCTGTGTTCATCTCTAGCTAGCGCATAGATCAGTCTATCATTTTCATTGTACTTATAACAGATGTCCTTGATGTACGCTCGAGCTTTTTTTTACTTAACTACTAATTTGTTTCTGTCTCTCGGTGTCTTTTTTTTATTTTCGTTTATTCTGTCTGTCCCTCCAACTGCTAACTGCAGTGAGCTAACTGCAAAGAGCCTGTACCTGCTCGGTTGACATCCATTTCTCTTCCAATTAGCTCTTGCTTTTCTAATTTAAATTACGTCTGACCCAGTAGAATACGGGTGGAATATATAGGTCAAATGCTTGAGGAGCTCACACTGCATTTCTCATTTCTCTCAAAGTTTACCCTGCATTCATTACATTGTTTGTATATTTTTGAAATAAAGTATAAAAATAGACAAATATGTAATGTAAAAATAGATAGAGACAGCTAATAAAAGTACATTTTAATTGAAAAACTTCTGAGATGCAGACACTGGATAGAAGCATGTTTAATTTTAATTTAGCACTGATGGAACTTGCGAGAAAATAAACTATGACAATTCACCGACCTTTTTCCTAAACATACTTGAACGAAGCTCGTATCCATTACTTTTCTATATTAAAATTGTTAACGCAAATTGTTTTTGCTGCACCCTATTTGCAATAAACTCTGCATATCATAGAATTGATCGATAAATCGGTATCTTTATAGAATGTATACGTTACGTCTTAGTCTGAAAAACGGCTAATGTTATTTCGCTGAATGATACTGAACTGATGATTTCGGACTTCGTCCGGTCCACAGTGGTATTAGTCAAAGTGCGCTGGTTAAAGTAAGGTTTTGTCAGAGTGTGGGGCACCGTCCTGTGTGCTCGCAAGAAGTCGTTGGGCATACAAATGCATTGGAAGTTACATGTGGCTCAGACCGAATATTATTTTATGTAAACTGAGGTATATGGTGAGATACACTACTTAGATTAGGTTTGATGACATCGTGTAAATAGAATTTGACAACACAGTAGAACTCGAAACATCACACCTTGTCTGTAACTAGACTTACTACAATTGGTTAAAGTAAAAACTACAGCGTCGCTAAAAACTGTTTAAAGTTAATTATTCCACGTCTTACATATTTTTTGAAATTATTATTAATTTAATTTTTAAGAAAGAAAGATTAATTTGTACTTACTATTTGAATCAATATCATCAATCGCCAATTTCTTTCTAAATTGTCAAACTGGATTTGCTTATCTTGAAAGTGAGAAAAATTATTTCAAATAAACCATCATTCAAAGATCAACCATATCGATTTATAGACTTTTACAAAAGGTACAAATTACGCAGATACAAAATTATTTATATTTAAAAAAACGATTACTTACACATCTATTTGTCATGTGTTAAATATCTATATTTCGACCTAGTCATTGTGGTGTTCATGAGGACAATGTATTGTTACCTAACAAATCATAGCAAAGCATTAAAAGAAGCATAAAAATAAATAACTTCATCATTACACAGATATGAATCCTATTTTACATTTTACTTACTTATCAAAGATACAGAAAAAATAAAGCGCCAGCTGTGCACACATTTGAATTTAATATTGTGACTCACAAAACACTTGGTCTCAAGTGGTGTCACTGTGCCAAAGAGTTAATCGACAGCTGTTGCTTGATCAATTTTGACGTGGCCTGCGAGCACAATCAAAGCCTAGACTAGTGACGGCTAATTTTACCAAAACATCGATGTTTCGATACATCGCTAAAGGGTTTGTGATGTCGATGAAAACATCGATGTTTTAATTATAGACTAATAAACGTGCTATTTTCCTATCCTTATTTAATTACAGTTAATTACAGTACGTTAAAGGGATATATTTTATTGTTTGGTGACCAGCATGTTAGTAGTGTGTAAAAATTATTATCGAATGTACAGAATAAAAATTAACAATAAAGAACATTGTGCTTTGCTATCGATTTTGTGTTTCACTATCGATTCAGGCAATGACATGCCTGGCGATAACATACATTCATAACACGAGCAGCTCCCAAACTTCCCTAGATTGCACAGGTGAAATGTGCAGCGTGATAAAGAGGATGACGTAAAACAACGATATTGCTGTGGAGTGCTGCTAATCAATAACGTGCTTAAACCCCTTTATAAAAAAATTAAAAAAAACATCTATGTTTTTGCAACAAAATATCAATGTGACGAAAAGATCGAAAGAAAAATATCGGTGTTAATATACCGATGTTTCTGGTGGAAAACATCGATGTTTTTTTGCCATCATTACCCAAGACAGAATTCGGCTCTGAAGTCTAAGCTACGCGCGTACTGAGTCAGTACGACACGGGCGGACGGGACTGAACAGACACTTCGAACAGTTTAGAGTCAGTTTGGCTTCTTGCTCCGAGTCTTGTATTGTGCGTGACGGCTTCGTAATTTAAGTGAAGCAATCGCATTACTTTCATTTTTTATAGCGGAATTACAAAATAGCCAGAGGAGAAAATGAGGTAAGGAGTTGGAAGAAAGCCCAAATTCTCTTCCCTTCTCTTCTAAACAGAACGATAATGACAAAAGGGAAATTTCACATACATCCTGACCTGGAAGATAAAAATTATTTTGGTCCTTTATGGATGTCTCAGCATAAATTTGATGTTAATTGGATATTTGGAAAAATATACTATAAAATAAATAGTTTGGTAAATATTTATTGTCTATAAAAAATTGTATATATTGTAATTAATAAAATAAAGTAATTGTATATAAAAAATTGAACTGAGGGACAGAATCATAATAGCATTACTTTATTTAGAAACTTAAGAAAATAATCGGCACGAAAAACAGACGCATATGAATAATTTACATTGATTAATAAACTAATGTATTATTCCAAAATATGTCATAATTCATTCATCAAATGTCCAAAGTTTCACTAATACCGCACAACTTATAAATATCTAGTATTTTAAATTTGGCACTTGTTACTCCTTGATTCAGTTAGGTTAGCTACACAACTAAATTACACTTCCTAGCAAGGTAATACATTAAAACGGCTTTACAATAATTCGCAATCACATAATTTTTACGAGTTATTAGGATTAAATTTTTCAATCAAAATCTAATTATTAATATATAAAGATTACTTGATAACCTGTAACTGATGACTGATAACTAAACAGCGATGTTCTCAAAACTGGTTTCGTTACCTTTAACATGTTTTCGCGTGGGACAATTGAATTTGACAGCGGCATTGTTTATTAATGTATAATTAAGATTTAACTGACACAACAGTAAGAAATTCCCTTTTTCGATGCAGCTTTAATGTACTTTGCGAGAAAGTAAAAATAAGAACAATTAACAAAACTGAGCCTGGAAGTATGAGCACTCAGATTCATCTCAAAAAGTCATAAGCCTCACTTCGCCGTAGAGCGGTTCCGAAAGAAGAGGGGAGCCCGTCTACGCCCACGGCACGTACGTTGACCGCCCTCAGCCAGCGAAATGCGCTGAAACGCACAGGAAAGACTAGGGTATGGAGTTCATCTCTCGGGCGAGAGAAATAGTCTTCTCAATAAAGGTAGGCGTTTGATTTGTTCGAACAAATGATCTGAACTAACGTAATTTTTTATTTCATATTTTAACTTTTACAAAATTGTGATTAAGGTACTTTTTCATTCACAAACAAAACATAAAAAATGTAAAAAACATTGAGCACAATAAACTTGGGCGTTAATAAATCTGTCTTGGCCTGAAATAAATAGAAACATCTACAACGTTGTCGAATGCCCATTTCATAAGTAACAATTCACGATTTGTATTCACGGGGAGTGAGAAATTAAGTATTTTTGTGGCAAACGATTAAAACATTTTCATAATAGATGGGGAAAATCACTATTATTGGCAAAATTTGCAAGATAATATGAAATGTTGATAACAACCTACAGATTAGAGTTATTAAAATTTAATAATAACTGTAAACTACACTATAATTTATAGTTACTGTTATTTTCTTCGTACTAGATAATTTTTCCCTGGCCTATTTTCTAGATAAAAGGAAAAAATTATTTTATATATTACATCCTGGAGAAGCAAATAAGTCCGTTTTATAAATATGTTTGTAAACAGATTTTGACACCCTTTCTTTCCCCTCCGTAATGCCTTTCTTTCAGTCTGTATATGGCACTCTCTCACATCTCTGTCTTGCATTTTTTTCACTACATTTCAACCTTGAACCCATTTTCCCGAACTCTTTAATCTACGTTGTTCCTACCCCTTCTTTCTTATCTCTAATTTCTACGTCAGAAGTGGCGTAACTTTTGTGAGATAATCGAATTAACTGTGCGCACTTTATCACCGGTTTTTCTCCACCCCGGACCCTTAGTCGCGTTTACACGGAACTTGGTGGGCGTTGCCCGGTGTTCCGGAGCACATTCCGGCGGGAATTCTTTGCTTGGTGTAACTGGGTCGTAGCCCTCGAGACTCCGTTCCCGACCATTGCCATCACGCCCGCCCTCGCAGACGCTACCGCTACCTCTAGCATCCGCATTTGCCCAAACGCTCTCCGGCGCCAAAGCAACAGCGCACGCTCCACGCACGCTCCTGCCCACGCTCTCGTCACCATGTGCACGTGCCCATTGTTCGCTTATATCCCATTCCGCCCTGTGCAAAATCTCGGCGCTCCGTCAGCCATGTTCGTACAATATTTCAAGCCTGCTGCCTCTGCGTCCCACATACTTCGCCCGCCTTGATCGAGCCCCGACAACGTAACCGTGCTCATACTGGCCTCTCCTGCCTTGTATGCCACCTGTCCCCAGCCCTGCCCAGCATGAGTTCTCGTCCCAGCATCAGCGCCAGGGAGTTCCGTCATCTCTCAGGGACAACTTCGCGTCGCATTGCGCGTTCGCTCAGCATCTGTCACCACTTCTGTGACCATTCTCGCTTTCATCTTCCCTCCAGCGTCCGTCCCCGCTTTTGACTCCATTAGCTTCCGTCCCCGCATCCATTCCCATTCCAGCGATCGCCCAGCTTCCGTCTCCTCTACAGCGATCGGCCTGCTTCTGAATCCACCCCAAGATCCATCCCTACTTCCGACTATACTGCAGCAACCGCCCTGCTTTCGACTCCTCTCCAGCGACCAGGCTGCTTCCGAATCCACTGTAGTGTCTATCCCTGCTTCCGACTACACTGCAGCAACCGCCCTGCTTCCGAATCCACTCCAGTTGCCTCCCCGCTTCCGACCCCACTCCAGCGTCTGTTCCCGCTTCTGAACCCCTCCAAAGTCCGACCCCGCTTCCTATCCCACTCCAGTGTCCGTCCCCGCTTCCTCCCGCACTCCATCGTTCACTCACGTCCCGCTCCCGCAACCCGCTCCTATAACCGTGCCCACACCGATCCACGCTCCCGTACACATCCTCCCTACCCCCTTCCGTCATACCGCCCAACATCCGTCCTGCGGTTCCTCGCCCGCTTGCCATTCGCCCAGCGCTCTTCCTGCTCTTTCACGTAACTTTCTCCTTCCGCCGACCCGCCCTCCCCTCATTCGACGCCACCTCCCATTCGTTGAATTGCGCCGGACGGCTCGCCCCTGGCTGCGCGCGAAATGTCTGAAATTAACGCGCGGTGCTTTCCGTAATTGCCGCACGGGAGCTGCGCACAGTGGATCGAGATGACTTCAAACGTGCGAAACATCTTTTGTGTTATTTCCAAGCAAGCTCTTTAGGAGCGTCCACCAGAAAAATAAAAGTTTAAAATGTAAAATTTGAATAAATAAACGTAAAACAATGAAAACTGAAAAAAAAACGCTTCTATAGTTTTCTTTCCTTCAGGATTCAGTTTACCTTCAACGTTTATTTTTCCGGTGAGAGGTACTCGCACGGCACTGTAGCAATATTTCCCTTTTACACGCGCAATGAAGTCTTTTACAAATGGTTGTTACCCCTTTGCGGGTATATATCGTTTGAAGATTTCAGTTCTTTTTACAAATAAGCACACCAGGAGCTGCAAGTAGCTGAAGTTAATAGTTTGTTTTTTATCTGTTACGTTTAATGACAATGGATTGCACTTCGTAATTATTTTTAACATTTAATGGGGTATAATGGTATTAGAGATATTTTGTTTCATTATTTCTTAATTTTTATTTTTCACTTATTTTTACCTCCATTGATTGTTTACGTTTGTTTTTTTGTTTGTTTTTGCTTTCTCGCTGCCCCTTACGCAGTAGAGAGAAAGTTATGTAATGCTGCGCGAAAAACTGCGAATTTTCTGCAGAAAAACTGATTTCAGGTCCCTGAGAACGGAAGAATGGGTTAATCCAGTTGCTAAATTTAGAAACAAAATCTTCTAACACGTGGTATAGCCAGAATCCAGGTTTTGTGGGTCCTTGATACCAAATAATCGAATGACGGCAAAACGTCTGCCTGTCCGTCCATCTGTCCTTCCGTCTGTGAACAATGTAAGCGTCTAACCCGTTGAGCTGATTTTCTCCAAAATTGATATTCCCCAATCGATCTGGCTGATGTCGCGGCCCCTTGAATTTGAAACCGATATTTTAATTTTGGGGGGTACTTTACATGAAGCCCGTGGGGCATTTTCGAAATTTTCAAAAAATGGCTTCATTTTTGATTACATTTAATTGTTGAATAGTGTGAAGGACGTTTGAGAGAATGGTGCAGGTCTTATCTTCGTTGAAAATACTAATTTTTCGAAAATTGCAAAAGTTCAAAATTTTGTCAGCGTCTTCCTACAACTACAATTATGAAGATAGATATTTTTCCCATAATGATATGTGTTCCTAATAGATGGATTTTGAAATAAGGCCATGTACAAGTTTTCGAATATTTTAGTACTTTTCGCGTAATTTTGCGTGAAAATAAAGAGCAGCACTAGTTTTGTATTTGGGTGTCTTTTGTCCAGATTATACCCAGTGTCCGCCACAGGGTGCTGGGCTGAGTGAAGGTGGCGGCTTGGCCGCTCGTTGCTCAATATCGCGTTGGGCTTCTACTTTTTGGCACGATCCCCGTCCGGCGCTGCCTTTTCGCTTCCTCTTTTGTTCCTTATCCATTACGTCTCTTTTCCCCATGTTGCCTGTTCCAACCTTACCCGGATCCAGTGTTGGAGTGCTCTTGCTCTCGAATCATTGGAGTCGAGGGAGATATTCAAATTTAGGAAGTGATGAAAGGATATTGTTAAAAACGTTTTCAGCTAGTATTATTCAACGAAAATGGAGGTGCTTTTAGGTTATCTGTGAATAGTAAAAATGTGACTGCGAAATTGTCAAAATATGTAAGTGACCACAAGACCTTCCTGTGCGACATTTGACTTCTTGATATCTAAAGGTTACCCAACCTAATCCTCATTAATTCCTCAGGCTTTCTCATTTCATCTTCCTCTGTCCTTGACCCATTTTCATGGTTTGGCAAATTTTATTTCTTCGTTTCCTTTCTCTCAGTGCTTTACTTTCATGCTTCGTTTTCAATCTTTTAACTTCTCATACTAACTACCCTTTAGTTTCAATATTGTTTCTTCTACATCCTTCTCCTTCCATTTTTTACAATTATTGTGATTTTCTCACTCCCACATTCCCGAACTCTATCTACATTATTATTTACCTTCATCAACTTTCTTTCTTTCTGGTCATTCTGTTAATCTTCATTGACTGAATCAACGGAATCCATATCTCATCCCTGTGTTTCACATACTTTACTTCATTCTTCTACTTCCACTTTTCCTATGCTCTTCCTTCTTCTTGCCCTTTCTCGCTCTTTCCTTCTTATTTACCAATTCCTTTCGGTGCTAACTCTTTTGATATCTTTAATATTCAATACCCTCTTCTATCGCATTGTTGCTAACTTCTATCTAAACGTTGTCAGTCTGCTGCCCGACATTTCCCTTCCCTACTTCCTATCTTTCTTCCCTTCTTTTTTCTTTCTTCCCCTCTTTCTTTCTCTGTGTTCCTTTTCTTTTTCTCCTCCCCCTCTCGTCTTCATTGTGTTGAGAGTGCTTGCGCGCTTGCTTGCCCGCCTCTGGCGCCTGTGTTGCCATCGGCTCGTTAACTTTGTTTTCGCGTGCCGGATTTGTAAAAACGTCCGCGCCGCACGCTACGCTCCTCGCTGGCCTTTTTCCCGGCGCAGCGCTCCGCGGCCGGCGGAGATGCACCCTTCACCGCGAGGATTGCTTAAATGTCACTGTCGCAGCACCCGCGCGTGGCGGAGGACATGCTCCAGCCTCAAGCGTGTCATTTCGCGTTGAAAGTGGGGGTTTCTCCTTGTTTACACTGCTTTCAGTAAATACACATTTTCACTTTCTCGCTTGGAAGTAGAGAGAAAGTTACGTAATGCTGCACGAAAAACCGGCGAATTTTCGGTAGAAAAACTCTTATTGCCGGATCCTGATAATAAAAGGCGAATAGATCCAGATGCTAAATTTAGAAAAAAATATCATCTATCACGTGGTGTAGCTAGAATCCATTTTTTGTGGACTTTGATTCCGAAAAATCGAATGACGGCAAAATGTATTTGTGAGCGTCTGTGAACAACGCTAACTGGTAAACCGTTCAGCCGATTTTCTCCAAAACTTATTTCCCCAAATCGATGTGGCTGTCGCGGGCTCTTGGCTTTGAAACCGATATTTTAATTTTGGGGAGTACTTTACATGAAACCCCTGGGACATCTTTCAAATTTAAAAAAATGCTCCATTGTTTTTTAGTAAATTTTGTTGTTGGATAGTGTGAAAGACGTTTAATAGGATGGTGCAGGTCTCATGTTCGTTAAAAACAGTGATTTTTCAAAGATTGCGAAAGATCAAATTTTTTCGGCGTCTTCCTTCTTATAAAATATTAAAGATAGAGATTTTTTCCTTAATATAAAACATGTTCCTTAAAAATAGACTTTGAAATAAGATCATTGACAATTTTTCAAAAAATGACGGGTAATGAGACCATGGAACGTGAGAGCAGGCAGTGAATTATGTCTGTTGTAATGTAGCGCTTTACCGTTGTCAGTTGTCCCATACAGCAACGGGATATTTAAAGAACGAGGGTTGTCGTTGTCAGTTGTCTTCTCCGAACAACTGGTTATTACGATAGAAGACCCTAAATAAACAAGCAAAATGCTTTGCGAGTTCATGGAGACAAGTTCGAAAGTTTCTCAGTTCCACGGGAATGTGGTTTTATGCAAATATATGCATGTTATGCTAGGAACATTAGCACTAAAAACTTCTAAGTGTTGAAGTTGTTGTAAGTTAAACTGCAAACAGAAATCTTGAAATCAAATTGTTATGTATTTATGAAGTCCATTAATTCTCAAAGAAGAAGCAAACGACGGGAAGTCGATGAAAACGAAACTGTAACGCTCCAACGATTGAAACATCACACTCTCTGCCCTCACTGCCCAACTTGTAATCATCTGGTTTTCGGGGTCTGGTTTATAGGGTACGGGTGAAAGAATGTAGGGGCACACTTTTTTTTACTATTTGCTTTACTTTAATCCTTTTCGAATATAGCACTACTTTAATTACGGCCGCAATAGAGACATAATGAGGCAAAGGAAAAATGATTTAAAATACTTTTTATTTTTTACATTTAGTGAAGCTTGTTGTATTTGTTCACTTTTTAATTTTTTAATTTTGAATGAATGGTAATGCAGGAACAATGTCCCCAGGCAGAGTTTTTCGAGGCACGGAGAAAATACTAGAAAATACTTTTATTAAAAGTCTGAAACCGTATTATTTTTTGAGCTATCTTTCCGATTGTCATATTATTTTAGAAACGGATTTTTTCAGCCACAATGAAATATTTCGCTGACATCGTTTCCTCATTATAACACTTAATTACGCACTCTGCATAATTCTATCTTTCTATAAATTTAGACTCTGCAGTTAAAATTGTATTTTTTGTTCGATAATTCATTTTGTAGCACTGCTGCACTGCCTTCGTTTCAATTAATATTTCTCAATTCAGCCATGTCATCTGCATGGATGGTCTGTCATGTCTCCTAACTTCTTAAATGAAGCTTGGATTCTCTTCTAACGCAACGAACTAATTTAAAATGTATATTTCTTAGCTGCGTAAGGAACAGCGAAAACCTTTATTGCGTGGAATAAAAAAATATGGTGTCCTTCCTATTCATCTTTTCTAGATTGACGGTTATGATCCTGCGTGAGGTTAACAATAGGTTTACTCCCATGCACCGTGTGCTGACGTTGAATAATTCGTCATCCTTTAGTCAAAGGCCGTTTCACAATCCATATCCACTTACCTTTCTTTTTCCGCGTCTCAGTTGACCTTTCGTGTGTCAAAGAAATCGTGTTAATGCTCCTCTGATGGGAATAAAATGGAAATTTGCTGCATCCGTTTCTCTTGGAGTCGTAATTGCAGTGTCGTGGCGCAGTTCGCTAATGTCGACCAATTTTCCTATTACCTCATTCCCTGGAGAAACGAGAGATATCGAAGTCAGTGGAGATAAAAATGCGTGGAATTTCCGTCAGCGAAGGACGTTTTCTCCACAAATCGACTCTTCGTTTCAGTCACTTCGACATCCCTGAAGTCCCAACGTTCTTTCGCCAGCGTCGTCGTTGACCGGAAGATCCCGCAGAATTGTCCATTGACTAGCTATTTCTCTCCGTATCCGCCAATTTGTCCGTGGACTAGCTGTTTCTCTCTGTATCCGCTAATTTATCCATTGACTTGCTCTGTCTCTCTGTATCCGCTAATTTGTCCATTGACTAGCTGTTTCTCTCCGTATCCGCTAAATTGTCCATTGACTAGGTGTTTCTATCCGTATCCGCTAATGTATCCATTGACTAACTGTTTCTAACCGTATCTCCTTATTTGTCCATTGACTAGCTGTTTTCTTCCGTATCCGATAATTTGTCCATTGACTAGGGGTTTCTATTCGGAACTGCTAATTTGTCCATTGACTAGCTGTTTCTATCCGTATCGTATTGTATTTTGAATATTATTCACGATCTTTAGAATGACGGCCTGCTCTGATCGGAAGTTTTCTATGTATTCTCCTATCAACACGAAGCGAATGCCGGAATGCAGTACCCTAACAAACGGCCCACGGACCGCGCGCGATCTTTTCTTCATATTCCTTGTCCTATCCTCACCTCTTACACACACACACACACACACACACACACACACACACGCACGCACTTACACTAACATGCACAACACTACCATACATGACGGGAGACCGGTCGGGGACTTGGAACTTGCCTCGCTGGTAGGAGATACGTGGTTGGGAAAAACTCCGCTAGTTGACGGTAGGTCGGCGCCGGTTATCGCCACCCAGCGGGGGAAACCACCGCCACCTCCCAAGCAAAACACGCACTACATTTACGGGACTAATGGCCATAGTAGTTGACGCGCCCGGAATCACTATCAATCGATCCAGATTAACAAATGCAGGGAACGGAACATATGAGAGAACATTTGAGGGAACATATGTGAACCTGTATCGAACATACGAGGAAACATTTTAAGCCATATGAGGAACGTGCGGGAGTACATTTTTTATATATTATATTTATTCTTAAATGTTACTTACATAGAACACTTACGGCCTAGATTACAAACTATATACTGACGAACTAATCAAAATCTACTTTGTTTTACTTCCCAGTTTGAATGTTCGAGGCGCTTTTTCTTCTTCTACTTCTTCTTCTCCTTCTTCTCCTCCTTCTTCTTCTCCTCCTTCTTCTTCTCCTCCTTCTTCTTCTTGCGAGGGTCAGGTGGAACGAAGAATTGAGTGAAACTTTGGCTCCTCTGGTGGCCCGTACTCCGTAGCAATGGGGTCAGAAAGAAGAAAAAAACCAGAAATTACGTAAAATTAAATTGACACATTTAGAGGCCCGTCATGACGGGTCAACAATGAGTCAATGTACCATTCAGCAGTGTCTATCCTGAAGTTGATTGGGATCCAGTATGAAGCCATTCTCTTTTAAAACATTGATTTACAAAGAGCGGAATTTTCTTATAGATCTAGATAATAATCATATTATTCCATGTTTGTATTATTTCTTTTTCTGACTTCTCGACAGTATAATGCGGTTGTTGCAGCATTCGGTTAGAAATTCGAAAGCAATAAGACAAACTAGAGATATTTTGAGCCATCACATGCAACATTGGAGGAGTTGGCCAACAAGTTAGCCACTCCTAACTTGTATTGCACATTCGCATATTTCCTTATCGCGTGAGCACGCTCAGTGTTTTAAACAGAAGGTTTGACGTGTTGACTCATCCACCGAACAGCAACTTAAATCGCTGGTTTCAGCAAATCAACGCCCTGTGGCATTTGAGATAGCGAGTTGCTGCAATGCAATCGAAAGAAAAGGACTCGCATTGTACCTTGTCAGTATTAGAATGTACGGTGATGTTCAGAATAATAATATTGTTTTAATACATGGTCAGCAATTTTTGTTTGTCATGTATAATATTAAGTACGTCTTTACAGGGAACAGAATACGCTTTATTTTGCTTCCCGCAAAACGTCACCGATGTAACAGTACATGCATTGTATCAATAAGAAACCCGTCAATGTATCTCATCCCATTCTCCATAATTGCTACCTCGTTTCATTTTTTGTGTACTGCGACTCGCTGAGAATTTTCAGATGCTCGAGCAATTAGTCTGTGCTGGCTGATGTCCAAGTCGTTGTCACTAATGGTATTGATTAATTATTTGGCAAATTCTCGTCGTATGCCCTGAGCATGTGATGAATATTTTATAAATTTCTACTTAAAAACATTAATTTTGCCATTACTACAGAAGTAATAAACGGCTGACTCTTTAAAATATTACAATGTAACACTTTTCAGAAATTTTCTTATATAATTATTAAAATAATAATTAAAGTAACTAAATCAATAAAGATCATTAATATATTAATAATATTACAGAATTCTTGAAATCTTCAAGACTTTATTAGAGATTTGAACTCTTCTTCTCCTAGGTAATTCAGCCTTTTTTATCTGTAACAGTACTACAGTAAAAGTTACTACATTAAAACAGATATGATTCTTGAATCACACGCTGGGTTTTCATTCAGAAGGTACCTATGTGAATGTAACGAATGGTTTGTTCAAATTTGCTGTTTTTGACCAAATAAATTAAATCAAATTCTGTAGAGTAGTTTGTTATGTACGATTACATTTTGAATTTTTTACAATCTGGATAAGTTTATTTATCAAAATAAATTTATATTTACTTGTGTACTTTATTTTGTTAATAAAATGCCGCTAGTTTAATATGCTCCTTGTGAACGTAGTTTTGAAACAAGAATTATCTGACCTGCAACAGTGGTTTGTAATGAAAATTAGATTTCGCTGTGAAGTCGGGTGCTCTCGTTTGACGCCCATTTGGCCACCCGCTTAACAAACGAGTTTCCTGGTGGAATTTCATCATGAATGCTCCCGGTTCGTGTTTCCGATTTTCAACAAACCTAGTTATTGGCATCATAGCACTAAGCGATTTAATGGTACAAACACTCCTCCTTTCTCTTTTTGTCGTTCTCTCTCCCTCTTGCTTCCGCTCCCTCTCTCTCTCTCTCTCTCTCTGTCTGTCTGTCTGTCTTTCTCTCCACCCTTTCTCCCTCTTTCTCCTGTCTTTCTAATGAACACATGACAAATGTTCATTAAAAAATGCATCATGTGATTTCCTCTGTGATTCGTTTTGCTTCACTGTACTCCATATAACACAAGAATTATCCTAAAACGGAAAGGAAATACTTTTACGGAGTTGAGTGAAATTTGGTGCTTAAACAAGGGGGAACCTTTCATTGCAATACTTCATGTGAGAGAATTCCCCGTGTTTAGATTGCTTTCAGTCTACATCCGTGCCTCACTACTTTGATCTATCGATTAAAGCCATTACGTTAGATTCTCCGTTAGTTAATTGCTGTTCGAAAATTCTGTTTGCTTCCTGTGACATATTCTCACGTGAATGGTTCCCGTTGTACCTTTCTCCTATCCCGCGCCTTTCGAATGTATTTGGACTAAATATTCAGTAAACCATACACGTACGTCAATTAGAAAGTTACTTTAATTGGTGATTACAATGAATGAATTCCTGTCAGCGTTTGAGGGATTTTGTTGGTTAAGCGTGTTGGATAATACCCTTCAGTCAGAGTATCATGTTTCCTATGATTAAGTAGTTCAGTAAATGGCCACACCATTTTAAGTAATTACAAACTACTTCTGACATGACTTACCTGCATTTCAAACATAATACATCACGTAGGTATGATTACGTTATGTTTACTCGTAAACATGGAATTAAATTCAGGATGTCAAAGTTCATTAAACTTAAACTTACCATTAGTCAATAAAAAAGTCCACCTGGAATATTATGTTAACGATTCAAAATATTGAAATGGAATTTTCATCAAATGATTCAGTACATGGGGGCTCATCAGTTGTAGTTATTAGCTTTTTGAGATAATTTTTTATTTTAAAGATAATTGGAGCATCTTCGATTATTTAAATGATACATTGCACTTGTTTTACACGAACAGAAAGTTCTTAGGAAAGCAAATTCATCAACACCAAATTTGTTGGTATTTGCTGTATAATAATTATTCATTTTTAATTATTAACAGTACGAAATTGTATATTTATTATAAAATAATAAAATATATATTTAATATCCCCAAAAATTAAAAATATTTGTTTCAAATTCAAGGGGCCGCGACATCGGCCGGATCGATTTGGAGTTATAAATTTTGGAGAAAAACTGCTGAACGGTTTACCTGCTAGCGTTGTTCACGGACGGCCGGGCGGTCCGACAGACAGACAGACATTTTGCTGTCATTCGATTTTACGATATCAAGCTAGCATGGATTCTGGCTGCACCACGAGTTAGAGGATCTTTTTGTCTAAATTTAGCAACAGGATTTATCCACTTTTCGTTAGCAGGGCTCTACAAGTTTTTCTGCCGGAAATTCGCAGTTTTTCGCGCAGTATTACATAACTTTCTCTCTACTTCGTAGTGCCAAAGAAAAAACAAGAAACGCAAATCAGAGGACAAACACTTGGCAACTTCGACTTTATGTTCTACCAACTTAACTGTATTATTGCATTCTACACAGTTCATTCACATTAATGCGACCATCATCAGATCATTCATCATCACAGTCTCATCTGTATTCCAAAGTATTTAATGGGCAATGATTTTTGCAAAAACTTCTTAGTTTTTATTCGACGAGAGAAGATATAACCCTCTCTCAACAGCTTCTACTACATCTTTAGTTACTACCTGCTAAAATGCCATTGTGCTGATTTGCGAAATCATTGCGACGATTTTTTGAAATCATTTTTCGAAATCAACCAAGGCGAGCCTATTGTCTACTTGAACGGTTTCGGAACACACAGAAATAGTTTTTGCTCTGCTTCGCTGTGAAAAGGCGCAATTTCCGGGTAATGGCGTATTGAACGGAATTGCCACTTCTTCACTAATACAGATATTCGCACTATATCTTTTTTTAATGTAAGTATACAGTTTTTTCCAATACAAAGTCACGAGTTTGCCTTAAACCATTAACAAAACGAAGTAGCTTGACTCTACTTGAAATTACATTATTGGAAACAACACAAATGGGTCGCACATTTCTAAAGGTTTCTATGTCAACTGTCCGCAGAAACATTTCTTTTTGTCCTGGACGTCAGAAATTAGCAAGAAAAATGCGTTTACTGTCCAATCAAAGCTAGAGTCCATGTCAGAGTATCATTGGTGTTTGAAAAACTGATCAAATTGTAGCATCGTGCTAGCACAGAAGTGGAAACTGCTTTGAGTATAGCTTGCAGGAGTGGGTTGAGAGAGAGAGAGAAGGGGAATTGATGCAAAACTAATTATATCTTGTATTAACATCACTATTGGCGGAGACTTCTGTGGGTGGAGTTGAATCGTATATGTATTGAAAGAGGTCACCAGTGGTATCTGGTATTGACTTAAGGACTTTTAGCAATTTTCTCTCTAAGAGCATACCCAGGAGTCACGTATTCAGTTGCAGAGGCAGGATAGCCTCATACCAGGCCGATTTTAAATTTTAAAGAATTAAAAGCAACAATAAAAAACCTTTTAATAATGAGAATGAATTGACCATGTGAGGGTATGTCGATTTGCAATCAGAAATACTTTCCTCTATCAAATTCAAACATTAATTTTTGACCGTCTTTAAGTTTCTTTTTGTATTGCGGAAAACGTTTACATTTGTTTATTTCTCACGCAAATGTATCTTGTATCATTTGATTCGTACACGTTCACAATCGATGCCTAAACCAGTCCAACTTGAGGCAAAATAAGCATCTTCCACCTAAGTCTACCTCTTCGATCACTGCAAGTCTGGATTCGACAAGTTTTGTCATAGTGCAAACCAGTGTGCAAAGGTTCTTATGAACGTCAGATGGCATAATGGATAGGTCTGGTTTAATGAAGAGCTTGCTACTGCTCGCTATATTGACGTTGCAAACCGCACGTTTCCCTTCAAAACAGAGGCAGGTGATGTGAGTGTGCTTTGGGAAAGGGTCAGTAGATCATCGCTTCAGTTGCTGAGTATTGACACCACAGTGGTTCGATATGACTCCAAAAGTGCGCAAAACGTTTTGACTATTTCCAAGCCAGGGTTACCATCTGTTCTCCTATTTTAACATTTTCCTCCTGTCCTCCCTTCTGTTTTAAATTTATGTCCACCTTTTTGTTCTGTTGAATTAAAAATATACTGGCATAATTTTGAAGTAATTTAATTAAATAAAGGGACTTCATGTCTTGAATATCCACATTTTTACTCAAATAAATTGCCTGCATAATAGATTATTAGGCTTACTGTGATGTAAAATTTATTTATGCATATTGTTTGGTGGAAAACAAAGGTGAGTACGGGAGCGAAGTTATCCACTTGGAAGATTTCATTTTTAATGTCGCAAAGTCTGATATGATTTTCTGACTATTAATGGTTTGGAATTATTGAGTACATTGTCAATACATCGTGAACTATTAACAATATAAAAATATAAAATGTCCTCCTATGTTTAGTATAATGTCCTCCGTTGGGAAACAATTTTCTGGCAACCCTGTTCCAAGCAAACCCACAAAGTTAAACATTATGTAACATGTTTGTAAAAAGGAATCATCAAAATCAATGTGTTGTTCACAGTGACGTAGGCTAAAATGACAACAAATGCATGCATAGCACATTTTCATTTATTGGTCATCATTTAGAGCAGCAGAAAAGTATTATAAATGGAATTAACGAATCGCACTGATATAAATGATGAATTATAGAAAGGTATAAATTAATTGAATTATTGAACAAAATTGCCGCTATTTCATAAAGCTTTACCAAGTGATCACTTTGCTTTCAATGTTTGTTTCCGCGAAAAGGGATGTCCGAGTTTGTGACTCAATCCATATCCTTTAAGAAATTTAAGGAAATCTTACCACTAATTGACGGGACAAAATATATCAATTGGCGCCCGAAACTTAATGTTTGTCAATTATTTCATGATACCTGACAGTATTTCCTGCTATCATTCTAAGGAAAAAATGAATTTCCTACTATTTGTGGTTGATTTTTCGAAGCAATATTTCGAATCGGTAATTGTCCACCCGAAAAGTTCTTTTTGTCAGTTCTTGACTACTCCCTACTTCCGAAATGGGCCATATATTTACAGAAATAAAAAAGAGAGAAATGTTTTTGATATTATTGCAGTAATTGTATAATTCACGTATTTTCAATATAACGTTTAGAATTGAAAACATAGGTTTGTATCATAAATGTTGACTTTTTATATTAAAAATGATGAAAACGTATTAATATTTGGTTCAAGGAATGTTCCTAGCTGAGTACACATTTTTGGTATTTGAATTTTTCTTATGATCTGCTCCTTCATGGATGTAACCTATCTTCCTAAACGAGACTTCGGTAAGAAAAAAGACAACAATGGCTGTCTCGTAGCCATTGTTGTCCATAAGATACATTAACTAGTTTCCATGGAAAGTGACTTCTCGCGAACTCTACAATCACAAATTCGATTGTCAGAGAATCTATTGAGTCATCATCATCATTAACAACACACAGGATTCTGTGCCCCTCTCAGAATCTTCTCCATCGGAGAGATCAGGAATCGAAAAAGACGATTCGGAATCTGATTCATAGTTACGTTTTGATGTCTTCACTTTCGGCGTTGTGTCACTTTTTCATTCCTTTGTTCTCAGTTTTCTTCGTTTTCTTCTTATTATTTTTCGTTCCATTTTTATTGTTCTTTTTATGCTTTCTGTCTTATTCTATTTTGTTATTTTATTTCCTGTATTCTTTTGTCAAATTCCCCATACATTACTGCACGTATTTTCTTTTGGAATGTTCTTATTTGACTTTTATCTTGGCGGTAGCGGAGAGAGAGCAAATATTTCTTAAAGGGAAACTGTTGCGTCTGATTGTCCTGGGATAACTGTGTTGCCTTGAAGCCTATGAGGTGGTTCACGTTGTCATTTATGAAAGTCATAGGAGACAATTTGCTCTTAGGATGGCTTTATTTTCATATAGTCCTCCCACGACGATTGTTCGGGAGAAAAACTAACTGATCTATAAACAGTCTGAACTTCCATTTCCCCAAGAGTGATGGCTGTTTCAGTCTTTGAAGTTCCTGTTTTATACTATGATTGGTACCTGCAATATTGAAGCCAGAGATTTCTTTCTCAATACAATTGATCCTTCAGTTTTAGTTCGTTAAATGATATCATGGAGATTTTTAGTATGCTTCGATTTTGTGTAATTTTGGTGGAAATCGTACCATTTTGATTCAAAAATATACTCAGTAGAGCGTGGGACGACAAAGTGTTCAGTTTACTTTCCGGTAGTGTGATGAACCGTCTCGATATGCAAGTTTAATCTGTATATAAATGAAATGGAATGTCTGTCGCACATAGATGTAAAATCTACACGACCGATTTCACTGAAATTTTCACACTTCATTTTTATTAATATCGGGAGTGTTTAAATGTATTTTTAATTAAATCGGACGTTTGAGGCGTTTTTTTGAGAATTTATGTTTATGATAACCAGGGAACGGATTCTCATGTAAATACATATTATTACATAGGCAAGATACCTGCATCCACCAATATTTTTATACTTAACACGACATTCTGAACAAATTGGAACCATTTTTATTTTACATATTTAGGTATAATTACAGATTTTTACATATTTTATCTATGTCTACATATTTCGTTACATTTTAGTATATTTATAAGTCGAAAATGAACATTCCGCATACGAGTTCGAAATATTTGTTACTTGAAAACTAATTTTGTTACTGAAACACTTGCAAAGACACGGAATGCGCTTGTATTAACGCCGGGCCTTCGCGAATAATTGTCAAACGTACCTTCCCCCGCCCCATCTGCTTCTTGGAAACTGCATAATCACGATCAAGGATGAGCGGATGTATGTGAAGCACAAGGAGCTTCAACCATGTGCTTACTCATGTTTCATAGACACCATGCGTAACTCGAAAAAAATTCAGATCATTGTCTTATCCCTTTTATGGAGTTGGGGGGGGGGCGTATGCTCCCTTTACCCCCCTCCTCTTTCTATCACAGGCTACATGGTACTATTCACTTGAGCGCCGACTCCTCGTAAACATTGTATATAATACAAAAGTTTTATATATTTCACATGAAACTAGCGAATAATTGCTTCTGTATATGTAGAACATTCTTGCAGCCTCTCTGAATCCATGTTAAGATCTGATCGGCAACGTACTCTGCTCGGAATACGCTTGAAGAATGGAATTGTAAACATTATAACGAATTTTTATTTCACATATTTTCTATTTTTCTTACATATTTAGAAAAAATAAGTACATATATATGTACATATTTTGCTTTTTTTATTACAATAAATTCCGTTCCCTAATGATGACTCATGCGCCCTTGAACAGACTCTTAAGACAACTCGCCGCACCATGAAGTAGTAAGACCGTCTGCAGCTGCATATTCTGCTCCTGCGATTGCGAAATATCGGCCGAAATTATTACTGGAACGTTATCTCGGACAAGTAAATCAAATATCTCCAAGGCAGTGTCTCAGCGAACGCATATCCAAACTTCAAGAACATTTAACAACAATAGGATACTTGACAACCATATCCAAACTAGGACATAGATATAGAACAAACTTACACTCGCAAGTTATTTCATCTGTTAGAATGTTTGCAGAGTGTAACGAAACACGTGATAAACAATCACGTGAATAGTGCCGTACGAACGGTAATACACTGTCATAGTCAAACATTGCCGGGTCCACTAGTATTATAAAATCCAAAATGTCGGACTGTATATGATCTTCTATTTTAAAGACAGAAACTGTTTAGAATAACTGTTTTGTATAAAAATTGCAATAAAATTGCTCTATATGTGTTACATAATAGGAATAGCAACGTTTCTGAAAATATTTATTTAGGTTTAAATTATAATTTTTGTTGAGTATTCCATCAAGTATAGATATAGAACAAACCTATATTCGCAAGTTATGTCATCTATTCGAATTTTTGCAGAATGTAGCGAAAACGATTAACAATCACATGAATAGTACCGTATGAACGGTAATACACTGTCATAGTGAAATATTGCCGGGTCCACTAGTTTATAAAGTCCAGAGTGTCACACTGTAAATGATCTTTTTAAAATCCAAATTGGCATTTCGTAATGTTAAGAGTACACTGTATTCAGACTGGATCTTTTTTTTTTTTTTTTTTTTTTTTCCTTTCTTTCTTTCTTTCTTTCTTTCTCCTTTCGCGTTGCTCGTTTGGCCCACCGTGCGCCGTGTCGCTGCGCGCTGCGCCCGCCTGTTGATCGCGCGCTGCCGCTGCGTAGCGCTACGCCGGGAGGAAGCTGAGCGGAACGCGCGTGTTTCTGTGCGGGAGCGTTTCCGACGGCTGGCTTCGCGGTGGATTGGGCCGCAGTGAGCGAGCTTGATTGACACGGCGAGACTTTCCAACCAGATTGCTGCATTGTGCCTAGATTACGTATGTATTGCGTGTCAATTTGGTAGAGATGTTGGGTAATTACCATTGCACTTGTAGGTACGGGTCTGTCCCTGTTTACTGAATAACTGGTGGCGCTGTTTGCTGTGTGACTGTTTCGATGATAACGAATAGTCCATTCACCATTATACAATGCGAGTCATGTTCGAATTTCACCTTTCACATTGAAAACGATAGGTTTCTACATTTTCTGATGCTGGCGAACCAGAAAAGTTTAATGAGGAATTCTTTGATTAGTACAATTGATGTGTATATCGATGACGAATAAAAACTCTCAATGGATTAGTCTGTTGCAACTGCCGCGTTTATTTAGTATGTGATGTATTGACTTAATTTCTGATTTTCATAATACGAAAATCATATTTCATCCGATATAAATTTTGTAATTATTACAAATGTCCGAATTAATTTTTTTACATAATTTATTTAGAACATAAGCCTATACAAAACCTATTCATTTTATATTCAAATGAAGTCCCAAGATATTACATTAAATATCTATACATTACATTTCACCTACATGAAGTATTTTTTTTTAACACACCGTCCTCGAAACGCAGTTTCTCGTGCTTGTTTTCCGTGTGCGAAACAGCTAATGTTTTCTCAGTGTGGGCAACATCGCGAAGCGTGTGCAAAACATCTGTAACGATTAGCAATTGTCTTGCGCCTCTTTGTTTATTATTTACAAACAATAGTTTTACGATACTGACTGGAATCCATTTACTTTTGTACAAGTAAGTTATTTCTAGTCATTTGATATTTAATTTATATTCCTTTACTTGCATTACGTTTCTCCTGCATAAATCACCTGATTCGCGCCCTTGTTACAAAAATTACTGTTCTCATTTTCTTGTGTTTATTAAACGATTTGTGTTCTGATAATTCGTTACTAATAAATAATTCATAAAGAATTAATAATTGTATATTACAATCTTGGCTGTCCGGGTGACGACGCATTAATTGATGTGGTGCCGACGTTTCGACCATCATGTCGTGATGTTCATCAGGGCTCGGACTGTTCTTGTTTATTTATAATAACAATCGCCAATCGTAGCTAGAGGGCTGCCTGTCAACCGCGGGATGGCGGCGTGGCGCACGAGCGGACGGCAGGAAGCGGTCCGCAGTCGGACGGCGCGGGCAGATCCGGAGTCGGCGCGGCGCGAATGGAGGTCGGACGGTGCGGAACAAGAACATTCTGAGCCCTGATGAAGATCACGACATGATCGAAACGTCGGCACCACATCAATTAACGCGTCGTCACCCGGACAACCAAGATTATAATATTGACTCTGGCCGCGGAAGCCTACGACTTCATTTAATAATTGTATAATTCAAATATTTATCATCTATAAACATCAAAAACTGACTGTTTTAACATTTTGTGGCTTCAGCTATTTATCTTTCCCCGTCGAAAATATAAACTGCCGGTTATACTGGTATTCCAGGGAGAGGTTTTGAACAAATATAGTGACAATTTATTTTACTTCTCAGTGTGTGCTCATTTTAACTTACTTGTTAAACACGAATCGTGACTCGCTAATATTATTTCCTGCCGTGTATTCAATGTATTGTCGAATATTTTTTTAACTTCATTGGGCATACATTTTGGTACGTGATACACACAATTGAATCTACAATTGCAAAAGTATGTTGTTCCTTTTCGGGGTGCTCCAAAAAGAGCGTTCATTAAAGCGGCGACGAGAATTACGGTTGGGAAATAATAAAAATCAAAGCCGTATGAAATGCCGTAAAACTGCATTTCAGCTAACAGTTTGACAATCCCCCGCATGATGACGACAGTTTCTCATTTCCGACTAAAATATCGGTAGGCATAGATGATGTCAGTAAGATGAGATAAATAGAAAAGGGGGCGGTAGGTAATATTAAAATATGATACAAAATTTATACGTAGTATAGAGAAAGTTATGTATCGATGCGCGAAAACGCAAAATTTTTCAAAACGAAAAGTGAATAAATCTAGTTGCTAAATTTCAAGAAAAAAATTTCAACATGTGCTGTAACCAGAATCCGTGTTTTGTGGGTCCTTGAAACCGAAAAGTCAATTGACGGCAAAACGTCTGTCCGTCCGTTCGTAAACACTACTAGCGCATATACCATGCGTATGATCTTTTCAAAATTGAAGAAACCCCTGTCCACCTGGCTCTAGTTGAAGCTTTGAAATTTTGAAAAAAATCATTACAATTTGAGGGTAATTTACATGAAGCTCCCTGGACATTCTCAAAATTTTCTTAAATACGGCTTTAAATTTTTTCTTTAAATTTCTTGTAAGAATAGGATAAAATACATTTATAAAGGTGCATAGGTCCCTTTTTCACTGTTAACTCTGAATTTTCGAAAATTGAAAGAGTTTGAATTATTTTTGGCATCTTTCTACAACTACAAAATTGAAGATAGAGATTTTTCCTTTAAATGAAATTTATTCTCCATATTTAGTTCTTTGATTAAGGTCATGTACATTTTCTAAAAACTTTTGGCAATTTCCGTGGAATATTGCCTGCAATATGTGCAATTTTAAGAAATAACAAACGCTAGAATTTCTCAGAAACTGCTCCAATTTTTTCTTTAAACTTTTAGTAGGAATAGTGCTAAATGTTTTCTATGAGATGACATAAACGCCATATTGCTGGTTTGTTTTGTTTTTTATAAAATTACGAAAATGTAATTTTTTTCTTATCTATCACGTCGTTAATATTTACATAAGTTGCGATTTGTTGACACTATTGTATTAATAAGTAAATATGTTTTAAATAATGTCGTATACATTTTCTCGAAAACTCAACATTTTTCAGTTACAATGAGCTCAAAATTCCGCATTTTCAGAAAAGCTCTAACGCCATTTTCTCAAAAATGACTACAAATTTTCTTCAAACTTTTCGAAAGGGTAGTGCTAATTGCACTGTTTAAT
>BLKR01015880.1:0-46316 GCA_011170035.1 Teleogryllus occipitalis
GGTAGACAAAAACTAGTTGTGTCTAACGTTACTATTAATCTGTTTGGGATATCCATATTTCATTAGGCGGAACCCACAATGGTTTCCCTGCATGTTCTGATACATTACGTTTACGTTTAAGAGATAACGTTTAATACTAAGTTGCTCCATCACTCTCTCGAGTATTCTGTGATACGCGCACCTCAAAAACAACGCTCTTAATATAAATGATATCGCTTTGACAATCTCCGCTCTCAGACCAAATGTTGGCTATGATATCGCCCCAGAATTGCTAGAGTGAAGGTCAGAAATGAGTCATTATCTATATATACTCAAGTTTCAGTACCACATCCCAACAGTTGTGTCTGGTAACTCGTGCGTTTCTCAGCGTTTGGGCATCACCATGGAACGGTGGCTGGGTCGAGTGGCCATGGTGACGGGCGCAAGCGCCGGCATCGGCGCCGCCATCGCCTACCAGCTGCAGGACGCGGGGATGGATGTGGTGGCCTTGGCTCGCCGCGCGGACAAGATCCCCGTAAGTGCAAGCTCCTAGGTCATGGAATAAGGAGCGTATCATGGAAGCGAACTGCCGCTCTCCCGAGAGCCTAGGCTTCCGCGACCGGAGTCAGTGACTACTTGGCCGACTGGGAGGCGCGACCTTCCTCATGGCGAAATTCCCTGAGCATTGCTTTTCGCCCTGAGGAAGGTCGCAGAATGGCGGCCGAAACGTCGACTTGTGTAGGACGCAGCGTCTCCAGACAGCCAAGTAGTTACCCCTCCCTCTGTTTCCTTATTTCTGTCCTTCTCTTCCTATCTCTGTGTCTGTCTCTGACACTCTGTCTCTTAGTCTCTCTCTCTCTCTCTCTCTCTCTCTCTCTCTCTCTCTCTCTCTCTCTCTCTCTCTCTCTCTCTCAATCGCTTACTGATATTTCTTTCATTTTTTAAAAGGATCAAGAACATTGATGTTTTCATCCTGATATATTTCCCCAATTTCAAGAAAATATGAATAAATGTAGGATGAAACGATATTATTCCTCCATAAAAACGTTATTTACAACAAAAATCGAAGTTTTTACACTATCCTCAGTGACCATTAATTGTCATGTAACCTGGCGGTTGTGTGTCAAACACTCCTAAACGTTTCTTAAACTTCATTACATCGCATCATATCTTTACTATTTTACGCCGATGGTCTTAACTTAATGTGATCGTCTTTCAATTCAACGAATTCTCAGTATATTCGGATTCTCACACACAGAAGTGAAATTAATTTGTAACTAGATGGACCCATGCGAACAATTTGCACCTAGTAAAATCATTGTTTTAAAAGTGAAAATTCTTTTTTACTATCCAAAATTCAAATTGCCAGGTCCTTAACTGTTCGTTATAACCCTGTACTCCAGGTATTTTGTGAGGGTAAATATTCTAATATTGATAAGTCGTTGAGATTAAATGTAGAAAATCAAATAACTACTTTGATTTATCGTGGAATATTATTTCTGTCACTTCCTTCAATTTACATTTAGAAAGAAATCGAATGACTCGCTGTTTTTTACTACTTAGCCTTCCGAATAGAGGTCCCCATAAGAACTAAAATTCCATAAATGTAAGGTTCACAAAGATTTCATTTCCTAAAATACTGCTTAAATACGAGTAACATGACTTGAGCCCCACCTGTCACCAACTAATTGTCCGTCTTTATCTCGCCCTTTCCTCACTTGTCCCCATCTGTCCTCCAAAAATTGTGTTATCTAAGTCCACGGAAACTTGGTTTAAGGGCGTAGAACACATCGTTCCCGAGTTATCCACGAATGTTAAGTGTGTTGCAATAATCGAATCCTTCTGTCGTAATAAGCAAATGACTTTCTTGGTTTATTACGACTTACGTCGTACGCTTATTACCACATTCATACCGTATTATAGAGAAATGTATGTAAAGCTTTACCGAAAACGGTGATTTTTCGGTAGAAGATACCGAAAAAATGGATAATTCTTTTTCTCTATGCCGGGTGTCCCACCAACTATGGGCCACCCCCATAACTTCTAAACGGTTCACGGTATCGATGTGCAGTTTTATCTCAACAAAGCATAATCACGGGGCAAGTCATACGCCGTAGTGTCTGAACTTTTTTTTAGTTTTCGAGAAATTTACTCATCTTTGAATTTTTAAATGGAACGATGTATTTTTCTCATCAGCAGTGGATACATCATAGAAAGAGGAATCCAATGATGTATAATAAGTTAGTATTTTGATAGAAATTTTAGTATAAAAGTAGGCTTTCTGTCATGTGATTTTAACTTCAACGGAGATTATTTACTTTAGTAACCTTTGCAACTGTCACATTTGGGGAAGATGGACTTCGCTTCGCCACCGTCCGTTACAGGCTCGGCGCCGCGAAGACGACCTTCCCCAAAAGCGGAAGTTGCAAGGGGAAATATTGTACGTTTAATTTAAAATCACATATCAGAAAGTCTATTTTTGTACTAAAATTTCTATCAAAATACTAATATACGATACGTCATTGGATATCTCTTTTCCTGATCTATCTATTGCTGGCGAGAAACATGTATCATTCCATTTAAAAAAAAACAAAGATGATTAAATTTCTCGAAAACTAAAAATATTACGAACAATATCTACTACTTGCCCCATGATTCTGCATTGTTGAGCGAAATGTACATTTCAATATCGCAAACCTTTTGGAAGTTATGGGGAAGCCCACAGTTCGTGGGACACCTGTACTATCAGTAGTGAATTACTTCCTTTAACACGTACATTTTGTAGTCGGCATCTACGTTTTGAGGGACCTTGATACCAAAAAAATTGGCATAAAAAGTAAGTAATTTTAAAAGCAAGAGTTTTTCAAAACCGGCTCAAATTCCTTCTTTAAAATTTTTAAACTCGAATAAATCAATGTATTCTTAGATAACTGGCGCAGGGCCCGTTTTTGAAGACACTCCGTGTGTTTTCAAATAAAGCAAAATCATGTGACAAAACTGCATCATTCACAATTTTTTTTAATTTACTTCGGTAAACATGCGCTTAGATCCTTAGCAACCGACCATCCAAGCAACGCTTTAAGAACGCAACCATAGCAATCTCTTATCTTTCATGTCACATTTCGACCCTTTTGTCCCTTATCCCCACTTCTTTTGTCCCCTTCACTTATTTTGTCACCTTGTCCCATTTTACCCCTTGTCCCATTTTATCCCATTGTCACATTATGCCCCCTTGTCTCATTTTCCAGTTGTCCTCATTGGCTAATTTGTCACCCTTTCCCCAGTTCATCCCTTTTCTCCTATTTTCCAATTTTGTCCATTTGTCCTTTTTGTTCCCTTGTCCCATGTTGTCCCCTGGTCCTATTTTGTCCCCATTGTTCCATTTTGTTCTCTTGTCTCACTATGTTCTCATGTCCCATGGCCCCTTGCCCCATTTGTCTCATTTTTCCCTTGTCCCATTTTGTCACATTAACCCATTTTTCACTTAGCCCTCATTGGCTAATTTGTTCCCCTTTCCTTATATTGTTCCTTTATTCCGTTTTCCAATTTTGTCACCATTGCCCCACTTTGACCCCTTGCCCACTTCGTCCTCCTTTCCACGCTTTGCCCCACTTGTTCCCATTTGTCTCCCTTCGCCCTATCGCGCACTGCGATTGTTATTTAAAAACAGTACCAAGACCATGTACCAACAACCTTAGCTACAGAACATACAGAGTAATGACAATTCTTAAGCCATGAAAGTAATAAATGTTTATTTTCAATAACTATAAATAACAAAACAAACGTATGTAACACGTCCTCTATTAGTCTTTAAGGACTCGACTGAAAGTTAACTACTCCGCTCCGCCATCGCTCAGCCTCGCCTTTAACCTTCCGGCCTCGTCCTTAAGGACTAATTTTGAGATCTTGTCACGTAAATAACTATTTTCTTAATGAAATCTGTTCGCGTTGTTGTCGCTGTGAATCCTGAGCGTGGAGGTGCGTGTGCGCAGGCGGCGGTGGAGGCGGCGCGGCAGGCGGCGGCCGCGCGAGGGCGCGTGTCGCTGGGCCGGGCGGCGCAGCGGGGCCAGCTGCACTGCGTCAAGTGCGACGTCAGCAACGAGCAGGACGTCATCGACGCCTTCCGCTGGGCCAAGCACAACGCGGGCGGCGTCGACGTGCTCGTCAACAACGCGGGCGTCATCGGCGAACACAAGCTCGCAGGTAAGCCTCGTCGCCGCCCCTCGCCCTCAAGAGAGACGCGTCGTTTGGACGTCCGCCCTCTCGTTCGCAGACGCGCCCACGGAGGAGTGGAAGAAGATCCTGGACATCAACGTTCTGGGCCTCAGCATCTGCACCCGCGAAGCCGTACAGCAAATGAGGAGCCGCGGAATTGGAGATGGACACATCATACACATTAGCAGGTGCGTGTGACGTGATTTCGTGGCATCACTGCACAGAATGGAATAGCAACACAGACCGTGAAACGAAACCCTGTTCTTGCCACAGCATTAGCGGTCACAACCCGCCTGGCGAGTGGCCGTGCGCCATGTACTACGCCTCGAAACACGCCGTGCGCGTGCTGACGGAGGGGCTGCGGAAGGAGCTGGTGGCCGCCAAGTCACGCATCAGAGTCACGGTGCGTACAAACTGCCCACACTTCATTCGAAGGGATCAATATTAGTGGGGGTTTTATTGGACGAGGCACGGTGGGAGTAGCAGTCCATGTACTTCGCCTCGAAGCACGCCGTGCGCGTGCTGACGGAGGGGCTGCGGAAGGAGCTGGTGGCCACGAAGTCAGGCATTCGTGTCACAGTGAGTCACGTTAAGCTTGTGACTTCGGAACAATTAACATCCCCTTCTTGAGTCCCCCTCAAACCGAAAATTCTCTGGTCAAGTGATCAAGATTTTGGTAGAATAAAGCAAAGCCTAAGAGAAATTCAACTAATAGCTTTCTAAACTAAATACTTTCACTAAAATACTTTCAATAAATCAAGAGAACAGCAGATTGGTTGTTATTGCTATGGCAGCATAGCCGAGTTTGAGGCTTCGTGTGTCATTAACGCGCTCAAAGTTCTGCGGGATTCAAATATCTTGGGTGATACAAGATCTATTCAGCCTTAGAATGATCCCAAGGTAAGCATAATGCATATAATCCGTATAACTTCTTATTGGTTGCTTAGATTTGCTGATGTGCACATGTATCACTTTGCTTCTGGAAATAGTTTTGGTCGAAATTGCAAATCTTCTTATTTATATGCATTATTGAAAATACAGGAAGATGTGTAGAGAGAGAGAAAGGATTGTAGAATCCAGGAAAGAGACACGGCGAACAAACCTTATACTACGCTTCTTCCACTGACTTTACCGGCTGTGGACTTAAAACAAATGCTCCAAACTTTTAATATTCTTACATTTTGCGCTATCATTTTATAATGGGCGCTTCTGACAGTTTGTGAACATGACTACCGTTGAAAGATGAGCCTGGAGCAATTTGGCAATGAGTAAGTAGTCGCGAATGAATACCATGTACCTTTGTTTACATCAAGAACAGTTTTAGGCTGAACAAAAATTAGGTAAAGAGCTCGATGTATACTGCGGTTCCTGGTTCCCAACCCTTATTTACTACCTTCTTCTGGTGGTCAACGGAGGGATTCTCAGAAGCGACAGACAGATTTCAGGAGCAATCCCAGAGAATTCTCAAATGCATCGTCGGCTTAGGTGGCACAGGGCATCAACCGATGGCGCAGCAGTACCTCTGACCGAGCGGTCCTAGGATTCGAGTCCCAACGATAGCAGGATTTTTTTACACTAGCTTGTCTGGTAGCTCGGATTCAGCCGCTGCTTGAAGGAGAATTTTATCCTCCGCCTACTCACTTCAGTAGTTTTCCGTGGTTTCTCTGATCTACACCAAATGAATGCCGGAGTAGTAACCCAACAAACGGGCCACCGACCGTGAGCGATTTTTCCTTCCTCCTCCTTATCCTATTCTCAGCCCTAACTTTCACGCACTTCTATTTACATGCACTACACTTCCAAAGTTCTCGGGAGACCAGTCGGTCGACGTATAGGTCAGCTCCGGATCTCATCATCCAGCCGAGGAAGATCACAGCCTCCTCCCGCAATAGAAACATACACTGCACTTAGGGGACTAATAACCTGATCCGTTGCTGCACCAAGAAACTCAAATCAATCAATCAAACGTCGGATGTACTTGATGTGAAAATTCGCTCCCGTGACGACTCAAGTCATAGGCTCTCCCAATACCCGGAACTTTATAATCAGCCTTCCAGGACACATACAGGCACGCTCCTGTAGAATTCTAACAATTCTAACTTTAGGAGATGGTATTTAATATGAAAATTGGACTTTCGTTTTAATTTGTGTTTTGTGTCACAGCTCCATAATGGCTTTTCCTTCCGGAACGTTATTTTTAAATAACTCATTATTTTTCAAATTTCCTGAACACGTGCGAACTGTTTGCCCTTTGTAAATCCTCATTTTAAATGGGAAAACAACTTGAAAAACTGAACAATTCTACAATTAGCGGGAATGACCCCTGCATGTTTTCTGCCATTTTCTCTTTGTTAGATGCACGTGAAGAGGAGGGTTTCGATGTTTTCATGCGAATGCTGTGAAATTAACTCTGTAGCTTGTTCCTCAAAGCAAAGTATTCTACTAAACAGAAGTAAAATTTATTTCTAACTAGTGTTGCCACCAACGCTATCTTCAATTCATAATATAACAGTTTGGTGAAAGGGAAACGGGGTAGAAATTTGCAAGCTCAAGAAAACATGAGCTTATAATGTACTTCTCAGTCTCTAGGACCAGTAACTTGATATCCTTCCTTGATACCTTCCTCGTACACATAGCTGTCGATTCTCTTAACTGAGTAGTTACAAATTTACATACATTCAACATGAATATACTGTTCAGTTTTTTAACATTTCTAATCAATCTGTGATATTTGTACTTTCTAGGCTATTATTATTCCTCTCAGTTGTATCAAGTATTTGGTCAATTCAATTCATTTCGCTCGCATAGCTGCTACTCACACAATACAACTTACTTGAATGAACTGGCAAACACATCTCACATATTTTACACTTTCATTTTTGACTTTTTATTATCTCATGTTTTAAACATCACACAATAGTAAGTACATTATAATTTCAAATTCAAATACATAATTAAACTTAAACAATTGAATTGAAAGTAATATTAATAGCATATGTACCCTGAGGCCGAACAAAGTTAAACAACTGAATATTAAAGTTTCAATTAATGTTGCCAGTAAAAATGAGTGTAATTTTAACTAATAAGTTTCTAATTGCTATTATAATTAATAAGTGGCTAATTTCGCCTAAGCTCAGCACACACAATACGTATTTAAGCGTAAACTGTTTAAAATGTTTATTGAGTACATTATTGAAAAATGTTGCAAAGAAAAGATAGGCAGGTGAACCAATGAGGCATTACAATTGAGTTGTAAGTCAAACAATACGACACGAAAGTGGAATTATTCAAAATAAATTGAATGTTATATTGAGAACGACGAAACTCTGTATCCAAATGAAACAATTGAACTAAATGAAATAGAATTGTTAGCTGGATACAACCATACTGTGCAATTACGCTCGGAAAACAAGATTAAACAAGTGAGACATTGACTCATTGCTAGTAAAAGTTTTGAAATTTAAAGTATTGAAATATATCTTGTGAGGCATTATGACACATGTATTTACGAACACAATACAGACTAATTGAAACAGGCTTAATAAAGCTAAATAACTTGGAAACGAGTCGATTATTAGATACTCGCAATTACTACGGTTGATGATAATGAATGAAATTAGAATTGAATACATTTTACCAAGTTCCTCGCTGCAGACGTGCCGTGCTGAATGTAGTACATTATCTGGAGAATGAATTTTAAGAATAAGTTTTAATAAAACATTAAACACATTGGCGTAAATATCAACGGAGCTAGCTGGGATGACTGTTCACTGCGGTTCTCAATAAAATAACTGGATACATACATTTGTGTTCCCTGTTGAAAAATACCTTAACAATGTATACACTCACAAACACACACACACACACACACACACACACACTCACACACACACACACACACAC
The DNA here is from genome assembly GCA_011170035.1 of Teleogryllus occipitalis. Lineage (NCBI taxonomy): Eukaryota > Metazoa > Arthropoda > Insecta > Orthoptera > Gryllidae > Teleogryllus > Teleogryllus occipitalis. Next base: position 8,098 of record BLKR01015880.1, read on the forward strand.
ACACACCACACACACACACACACACACACACACACACACACACACACACACACACACACACACACACACACACACACACACACACACATATATATATATATATATATATATATATATATATATATATATATATATGGCCTGTGTGGTTCATGGCTTGTGTGTGTTCCTAGCATTTTCAAAAAATATTGTTTTGTCATTACCTTCTATAATATAAGGAAGATTTAGCCCATTTTCTCATTGAAATCTGCAAGGATACAATAATTTCCATGATAACTAGCGGTAAATATAAAGCTATTCAAATGGACTCATTTATTTCCTTTAACCTAGCATTTCACCTTATCCTGCATATTATAATCTCACATGGTGATTTAGATAAGCTTAATTCCAATATGCGCACAAGAAGAAAGAATATTTGAAAACTTTTTTGATTGATTGATTGTTAATGATTCCAGGCGCGTCAACTACGGAGATCATTAGTCTCGTAAGTGTAGTGCGTGTTTTTGCTCGAGAAGTGGCAGTGGTCTTTCCCCGCTTGATGGCCAGATCCGATCCGACCTAACGTCGGCTAACGGGGTTTTACCCAACCAAGTATATCCCACCAGCGGGGCACCGCCCCAGCCGGGACAAGTTCTATGTCTCCAACCGGTCTCCCGGCTTGTGGTAGTGTAGTGCATGTTCGTGTGTGAGTATAAGGGGTGAGGATAGGACAAGGAATAAAAGATCGCGCGCGGTTCGTGGCCCGTTTGTTAGGGTACTGCTCCGGCATTCGCCTGGTGTTGATCGGGGAAACCACGGAAAACTACCGATCAGAGCAACCAGCCGCTAGAATTCTCCTCCAGATAGCGACTGAATTCGAACTAGCTGAAAAGCCACGGTCGAAAATCCTGCCGCCGTCGGGACTCGAACCTAGGACCTAGGACCTCCTGTTCAGAGGCGCTGCAGTGACATCAGTTGATTCACTGAGCCACCGCTCTCGGTGGAACCTTTTTTCATGCTTACGTAATGTATTATACCCTTTTATCGTGATGCTCATCGTATTCATTGTGGACCAAGTGTAAAGCTTCTGTCCATTCCATGTGCGTTCGCAGGAGGTGTGCCCGGGCAGCGTAAGAACTGAAATCTGGAGCGACATGACCAAGATGACGGGCGACCAGTGGTACAAGGACTTCCCCTACCTCGAGTCAGAGGATGTGGCTGATGCGACTCTCTACGCCCTCTCCACCCCTGCACACGTCCAGGTACACACGCACACATGGCTCGACCTACACTTCCATTCAAACAGAAATCCCTCAAAGATCACGAGCTGAGAAGAGACGGGCACAGTCATCCAATCGCGAGCTTCAATACCAAAAAGTGAAGTAGTAACGAATCCTTCGATTGGATGACAGTGTCCCCCTCTCCTGCCAACGCGTGACCTTGAAGGGACACTACATTTAAATCGAAGTATATTCTGCTTTCAATGGCCTGGACCTGCGTTCTTATCTGTGCTCTTTATTTTTTCAGATCCATGATATTATCATCAAACCCATCGGAGAACAATAAAATAAGATGTCAAAATATTGAGATTAATAATCAAATTCAGAATGTTTCCATTAGTGAATAAAGTTGCAGGAATGAATGGTAATATTAAAAAAACACTACTACTACTACTACTATTTTGTGAATAAATTGTTTAAAAACTTTGATGCAATTTATTTTAGTATCGTTTCCAAACCTATCATTATGTTTATATAGTAGAAGAATATTTATTTAATGTGAATTGATGAGAGCCAATATTTAATATATGTTCATAGACATTTCAATCTGTTTCTTACAAGTATAGCGTGTCTACTCAAAGCAAAAATTTCTTAAAAATCTAGTTGTAGCTCTTAATTTTATCATTTTTAATGTAGATGTACACACAGGAAACCTAAAATAACATCCCAATTTTTTACACAAAAATTACATTTCGAGTTATACAGAGTTTTTACAGAGTTTCACTTGTGACATACAATCTCAAATAATATTTAATATATTTTCCTAATTCTTTTTCCAGAATAGAAAGAAATAACTGCTGCATTATGTAAACCTCAGTGTGTTCGAGAAGAACATTTTAAAGGGTTACAAAAATTAAAATATAATTTTTAATTTATTTTCTTTTACTTTCTTTTGAATTCATCTCTTCAAGTATTGTATAGTGGAATATCATATGTGGTTCCCGTAATAACCTGAGACATAACCTGTAAAATACAGAAAGAATCATTTAAAAGCCTCTGTTAGTTCCCGACTTATGATGTATCTCGTTAATTAATTCGCAAGAAAAATGAACTTTTCAGGAGAAGCCATTGAAGTTTGCATACCTATAGTACCCCTGCAGCATAAGTTACACCTCCTTCCACTTCGTCTTTCATCTTTCTTTTCCTTCTCCACAAGCACTTTCTCCTGCTTTTGTTCTCTGGCGTTGTCAGTTGAATAGCTACTTTTTGTTTTTTAATTTCACATGTTTGCGTTCCCAAAATCTTGTTTCCAGGGGCCAAGGGGGCGTGGCGGCGACGCCACCTAGAAAACAGTTTACTGTATCTCCCAAAATATTGCAGATAGCAGAAAATGGATTTCGCCACAAAGAAGTGCAATAAATGACGCTTTCAGAATGGCAGGAAAAATAAAAAGGCAATTTTCCATCATTCTCGGTCACTTTTCAGTAATATACCTTAAAGCATAAACTAAATTCGGCGAATCATACATTGTTGAAATCGATAGACTGAAAGCATGAAATACCGGTTTCTCGTTTTCATTCAACACTCTTATTCGAAGATCCTGTCAAAAAAGAAAAAAAAACGTTTTATACAAAGAAGTACACAAGAAATCTATTGGTTCTACAACACACATACGTTCTTCCATTATTTTTAACTTCTGCAATTTTCGAAAGTTCAGAGAGTTTAACGAAAATGAAACCTGTGTAATTTTTGAGCGTTCATTGCTCTAATCGTGGAAAAATTTTTTAAAAAATTCGGAGCAGTTGTCGAGGAATAAGTGTTTGAAATTTCATTAACTTTCAAGCCGAAATTACGCGAAAACTACTAGTTTTTTATTTAAAAAATGTGCATGAATCGCATCCTATATTATTTCAGTAGTATACATATCTTTTGCGGCTTTCACACTCAACCAGTCTTTATAAATGAAGTCTCAAAAGAAAGAGAATTTCACATAGACGTGAGTAATTGCACTTTGGCTTTAAAAATATGAAGGATTTGTTTGAAAAACGCAGCTAAATATTCATGTCAAATGCAACCCGCAACACTCGTCAGCATTTTAAAAATATCTATATCGTTAAATAACTCCCCAACAAAGCGTTCTAGAGCCGTTAAATCAGAAATGTTGAGTCCAAAGGTCTCAGAGAAACGTTTCTCATATCGTAATATACAGAATGGTTATTAGACATTCTATTACTTTTTTTCTGCCCGGGCGCTTATCGATTTTGCCCACAACCACCGTTATAAGGCCTTGGTGCCGGAGGCCAGTTTTGTTTGTGATGTCACGTTTATCTGGTTTAGATTCCTCCATCTTATGTTTACACTTTCTGTCTACACAGTGGTTTGCGCAGACCGACAATGTTTATTTGCAACATCATTAATTCAAGACTCGCTCTCGCAGCAACTAGAAGTATTAAACGTTGCTTGATACCGATGAAGATGTTTTTTTATGATTGTAATGAAACCGTTCATTTCTCATTTCTGCAAAGGCTGTGTACCCAATTGAAGAAGGAACTACGAGCGAAACTCCAAGCTGAAGAAAAATTGCGAAGGGCAATAGGAGAGAGCTTAGAAACTGAGTCAAACTATGATGGAAAGAGTTCTTACATCTTTGATAACTTCTTCAAAAAGGAGGCAGAAACAGTATTCGCAAATAATAGACGATTGTGAACAGTAAAAAGAAAAGACTGTCTTTTTAGGTTTGCTTTGTTTTAATTGTGCCACTATTTTCGTTATCAGCAATGATTCGGTCAAATTCTTAAGAGTGCGTGTTCAGTCATGTTATTGCATTGGAAAAGCTGGGAAATAAACCTTTTCCTACAGAGATTGGGAATTTCAAAAATTTAGATCTTGGACAAGTTGAAGCGTTTGCAACAAAACCACGAGGACTTTTCTCCAGTACATGTGTTCATTGCTGTACATGCTATTTTGATCAAGTTAGTAAACGATGTAGATGACATGTGCAATCAAGTTCAATTTATTATTAAACAGATGGATTTAATGATCATTAAAAACAGTGTTACAAAAAACAGTGCTGATTTGTCTGCTATCTGCGGTATTTTTTTCTATTAGTCCCCATGCATACAATTTTTTTAGGAAATCGAGATATGTTGTCTCTCCACAACTACGAACGGTAAGAACATGCAGATGCGAATATTTTGAAGTGTGCTAAGGAGAAGTTAAAATTTATTTATAAAGATTAGTGGCATGTGAGAGCCGCAAAAGGTATGTAAAATTCTGAAATAATGTAGACGATGGAATTTATATAAAAGTTATCTTAAATGGCAAAGGTGTAAATATAGTTGGCACTGCATACTATAGTTCAGATGCCGCTACTTCACCTCGTTTGATTGTTTAAATTATGCAAATTCCCCTGCTATATTATTTCAGTAGTGTAAATGAGTTTTGCGGCTCTCACACGCAACCAATTTTTATAAATCAAGTCTCTCAAGAAAGGGAATTTCTTGGAGACGTGATGAATCGCACTTTGACTCTAAAACGTAAGATTTTTTTTTAAGTATCTAAATATTGACGTCAAATGCAGTTCGCAACATTTGGGCAGCATTGTTAAAATTTATTTAGTTAAATAACTCCTAAACGAAGCGTTGTAGGGCCTTAAAATCTTAAATTTGAGGCATGAAAGACACGTTTCTCGCACCGCAATCTATAGGATGAGAGATTCTTGAACATTCTGGTAGACTTTGCTGGTCCAGAGCTTCTTAATACTACCTCACGTGTTCAGAGGCATGAAGAATCTGCAATAGTAAGTGAACTTATACTAATTACTGATATTCCAGGCGATTGAATTGCACTCTCAGTTTGGTAATAAAGTTGCCCGATTCTGTATTTTCGCATGGACAACTTTACATAGCTTTCTTAAAAGTAAAAAGCATTTCTAATATTTTTGTGACTATCAAGAAAAGCTAAAAACTAACGGTAGAGTAAGGTTGTCTTCAAATGTTTTTTAAGGAATTGCTGTAAATTATTCTAAGAAAATCTGTCAATAACACTCAATAATAATTTATTTTCTTTCAAATATTAATTTTATGATTTGTTATTTTTATTTGATATTCTATTAGTACATTGGAATTTACCTTGATGATTTTTAAAGAAATAAATACATTTAAACATATAAATACGTTTCGTTAACAACCTTCCCCCTTAATGTGGCAATGGAAGAATAGAGAGGAGGGAGTTAAACGGGCGAGAATTCTCGCACGGGTACGCTAGTATGTACTTACTTAAATATCTATTTTTAAACAGATATCGTTTACGGAAAAAAATAGAACCAACAATATTGTATTCTCACAATGTTACTTCTTTGCAGTTTTCCAAAAAATAGAATGTTCGCCTAAAATGAGGACACTTTTTACTGTCCTTTTCTACACGCGAGGAAAAATGTGGAACCGTTATTGGCAAAATAATTGTTAAACAATTGCCTATATTTCACCAAAAATTACTCAAATTTTCGAAAAATTCTATGAGACCTTTCTGAACATCTTTTCAAAACATCATCTTTTATTTAGAAAAAAATCACTATCTTCTATATTGTAGTCGTAGAAAGACGCCGAAAAAATTTAAACTTTTGCAATTTTCGAAAATTCAGCAATGTCGACGAAAATAAGATCTTGACCTTGCGTATCTTTACGTTCGCCAAGCAATCGCAGGATGATGTTTAAAATGAAAGGGGTCTAGTGGCTCAGAGCGAAGTCGGCAGCTTTCACCAAGGAGGTCCGGGTTCATTCCCGTCGATTGGCGGACAAGCTGATGTGAAAATTGTTTAAACAAAACGAGTCTGCCTGACTCATCGGCGCAAGTCCAACCCCTGTGAAGTGTCCTAAAACCTACCCCTTTCCTAATTTCCTTCCCAATTCTGGCCGCTGGGTAGTGACGCAGGGGCGCGTGGAGTAAGAGGCGCGTACGCGGAGATGCTACCTGACGGTCCTCTTGACTACTGACTGACAAGACGACACGAGACGAGACATACATAAATACAGCGTTCCTCTGGAATACAGACCAGATAGTAAGAGACGCGTTGCGTCAATAAATAATCAAATGAACCGTTTTGAACATTCTATTATTTTTCGGTCAGACACGAGTATAATATCGAAATGTTTATAAAACCAAACTGATGTGTCAGTAGTATGTCCTGTCATTTTGTGAATTCAGGGGCTGCCCTTCAAAGTTGGATCCAGTAAGAAGCTGTTAACAGTTTTAGAACAAAGTGAGAAATGTTCTAACTGGTCAAGAGTATTTTTTTAATGTGAAAATGTGAAATTGACGGAACGGAATTTACCAGGTATCTTCCATCAGCAGAGCACCGCCCTAGCCGGGACAAGCTCTAAGCTCCCGACCGGTCTCCCGGCATATGTGATAGTGTAGTGCATGTTAGTGTAAGTAAAGGGTGAGGATAGGACCTCGGAAAACTACCGATCAGAGCAACCAGCCGCTAGAACTATCCTACAGACAGCGATAGAATTAGACCTAGTTAACAACTTAGTATCGAAAATCCTACAACCGCCAGGACTCGAACCTAGGACCTCCCGATCAGAAGCACTGCAGTGACATTAGTTGATGCCCTGAGCCACCTCTGCCGATCACTGTTGGTCGAGTGACTAGCAAACTTATTACGTATACGTCAGTGGACGTTTCGCGAGTAATAGATAAGAGCCAAGGAGAGATATAACAGCTGACTCGCGCGCAGCTTCACTTCATTGTGAGCACGATGGAGCGCTGGCGAGGTCGTGTTGCCTTAGTGACGGGTGCCAGCGCGGGCATCGGCGCTGCCATCGCCTACCAGCTGCAAGATGCGGGGCTCACCGTCATTGGAGTGGCTAGGCGGGCGGAAAAAATTCCGGTGAGAAGATATTGTTATCTGCAGCAAATGTTATATTTTGTTATATTTGGAGGATGTAAATATTTACATTTTAGCACGCAAAATTATGTCTTGTATACGAGATAAAACCGAATCTTATCAATATTCATGAGAATTGAAACAATAGCCAAGTACTTGACGCGCATGCATTAATATAATCATCGCCAGAATTTGAGTGTGTTGTAAGATTTTGAACGTCGGAATTTGAATTTGATAATAGATTTTGAACGTTAAAATCTGAACTTGAGCAATTTGCCTTTAACTTAAATACTGTAACTTAAAGGTATCAGCTAGAAACAAGACAGCTAGACACTTCCTGTTCATTTCACTATTCATCGTTCCAGTCATTCGTGGCAGGTTGGTGCTGGGAATGAAGGTGTTAGTCGACTTGAATCGACCTGAAAGTTATCTTAAAGAGGTCATGAAATATTTTAATTAAATTTTACTATTTTATGTTTCATTTGCATACTTTGAATGCAGCATTACTAAAAACAGTTTATGTTAATACTTTTATTAACAGAAGATAGATTGCAAAATACCGTCACCCTAGTTTTTTTTTATTTTCTCGCTACGGAGTAGAGAGAACTTATGTAATGCTGCGCGAAAAAACAGCGAATTTTCGGCAGAAAAATTCATCTCAAGACCCTCGTCACGAAAAAGTGCATAAATAGTTACTAAATTTAGAAAAAAATCCTCTAACACATGCTGTAGCTCCAATCGATCTGTAATCCCCAATCAATCGATTGTAAATTGATATTCCTCAATCGATCTGACTGGTGTCGCGGCCCCTTGAATTTGAAATTGATATTGTAATTTTGACGGGTACTTCACATCACGCCCCTGGAACATTTCCCAAATTTTCAAAAAAATGGCTCATTGTTTTTATTAAAGTTTGTTGTTGGATAGTCTGAAGGGCGTTTAATATAATGGTGCAAGTCTCATCCTCGTTAAAAACCCTGACTTTTCGAAAATTGCCAAAGTTCAATTTCTTTCGGAGTCTTCTTAAAACTGAAATATTAAAAAGAGAGATTCTTCCATTCATGAAAGCTGTTTCTTAAAGATAGATTTTGAAATAAGGTCATGTACAATTTTTCGAAAATATGAGTATTTTTCGCGTAATTTTGCGTGAAAATACGGGCGAGAAAGTACGTGTTGATCTAGCACAATTGGTTTGTACCGAGCAGAGCTGTTGAAAAATACTGTTTGGTAGGAGAGTCAGCATTGATTCCGTATGTGTCTACCACTACACTTTGATTTATTTACAGTGTCCTTTGACAGATCATCAGCTGTTATGGTGTCATCCAATGGGGAGCTAAACGTCACTATAGTGACGTCACTATGGTGACGTGTAAGCTTCCGATTGGATGAAACCGTAACAGCTGATGACCTGCCATAGGACACCGTAAATAAATCGAAGTATAAGGTCTTTTGTCCGGAAAGTGTAATGACTGTTGTATCCTGGTAGAAAGAATGTGAGATCTTGGGCCCGCCTACTGTCCATTTGTGAGTTTTTCGCCTTCCGATTATCTCCCTCAGCAGGCCCAGCCTCAGCCGTGACATGCTCTAAGCTCTCGACCAGTCTCCCGCCATGTGGGGTAGTGTGCTGCATGTAAATTGTGTGTTTAAGAAGTGAAGGGGTAAGAATGGAGAAGGGACGAGGATCTCGCGATGTCAGCAGCGCTGGAACTAGGCATGGGCGATCGTCCGGGGCCCTGCAAGTCAAGGCCCGATGATGGGAATGACGAAAAAAATAGTAAAAAAATTGAAAAAGAAATTATAACACGAGAAAATCATTATCGTAATATTATAAGTCGCGGTACAATAGTCTGATATTTCATAAAATTTGAAATTATTTTTTTCACAAAATAGTTAATTATTGTTAACTATTTATACTTATAATTATAGTATTACTTATAAGTAGGGGGCGAATTTTATTGAAGGGTCATTTTTTTTCCTTTCACTTAAGAACAATGCCGATTAGTGTAGAAATAAATTTTATGTTATGACAAAAGAAAATAACACTTTTTTTAGGACATTTTTTTTGCATTTTCTTCAATTTCGTCTAATAAGTCATTTTTTACACTTTTTCGTAATTTTTAATGCATTTTTAGCTGATTTCATCGATTTTGATATCATTTTAATGGTAATTCCTTGAAATAATATTTACGACATGCAACAAATCTTCCCCACAGAATTACTGAGTATTATTTTCGATTTCTTCCCTCACAAAGTGGAATGTCAGCCGTTGTAATTACGTAATCTAAGGTGCCTATGACACCTATCAATCACCGCCATTGTCGGTTCGGGCGATTTGGGGATAATTACAGACAGATTTCCTGGTAAATAACAATCCCCACCAAAAGTTTGAACGAATGGAAGAAATCTCGATTACATCAGTATCAAATCCAACAAGTGGACATGTCCATCGGAATTGGTTTTGATCACATTTTTACGACTTTTTTCTTTGTTTTTAGGGCATTTTAAAAATATTTTAAGAGCATTTTATTGATCATTTCTAACGAGGTTTAGGTCATTAAAAATATGCCCCCTACTTATAAGGTAGGATTCTATGAAATGAAAAATGTCAGACAATCTTGAAACTTTTACAAAACAATGCTGTCATTGAAAGCTTTTTAAGCCTTCAAATTTTCTCCTAACATCCAAGATGTTTTAACACACATTTTTCCAAATTATATATATTATATATATTTTGGCCATGTAATTTCATTGAAATTTAGAACTGAATATCCCGAATTAAAATAAAATAACTCATATAGTTTCTAGATACAACTTTCACATTTTTTATTTTCTCTGAGGGGGGGGGGCTTCGTTTCAGCATTGCCACGGGCCCAAAATTTTCTAGCTCCGGCACTGGTTGTGTCCCATTTCTACTTCCCTGCCTGATTTGGCTTTGTTGTTGTACTGCTCTGGCATTTGCCTGGTATTGAGTCGAGGAAGCACAAAAGACTATCGATTAGAACAGCCACCGTTATTGCATTCGGCCCAGCTTTGTAGCTGTTCTTTGATTTATTTAAAGTGGTTACGAGCTGGAAGGAGAAAGGCCATCCAATCGGTAGTTCCAATTCCAAAAATTTTAATCGTAACGAAGCTTCCGATTGGAAGATAGAATCCGCCTTTCCGTCCAGTTCGTGACTTTGATGCACCACTGTGTTTAAATCGGAGTACAGCGTGAAAAAGTCGGCATTGTCGGAATTCGAAATCCAGGGCCTCCTAGTAAATGACACTGCAAAGGCACTAAGACAGCTGACGTGAGATATCGCAGCCCCTTCAGTTCTGCACGAGTGGATGTGCATGAGATGCGATAGACCTAAAAAGACTTGTAGGAAGTCCGATGCGGTGATGTTGACATTACATAAAGAAATAAAAAAGTCATCCCCGTCAACTTAGTTTATTTATTGAAATAGCCGGCTTCCGGCGGCTTTGCCGTTATCATCAGTTTCGCTGCTTTCGGCAAAAATCGGGAGACTGTCTGCCGACTTTTGCCGAAAGCAGCGAGACTGATGAAGACGGGAAAGCCGCCGAAAGCCGGCTATTTCAATAAATATACTAAGTTGACGGAGATGATTTCCTTTATTTCTTCACCTAAAAAGTCAACAGAAATTCCATGTTCATGTTGTTCTTGCTTGGGGGGCGCGTACGTGGAGGTGCGTGGAAATGCGTGGAGGTGCGTGGAGATGCGTGGGGTGCGTGGAGGTATGTGGAGGAGCGTGGAGGTACATGGAGGTGCGTGGAGATGCGTGGAGGTAGGTGGAGATGCGTGGTGGTGCGTGCAGATGCGTGGAGGGGAGTGGAGATGCGTGGGGTGCGTGGAGGTGCGTGTGTACGTGGAGGTGCGTGGAGGTACATGGAGATGCGTGGAGGTAGGTGGAGATGCGTGGTGGTGCGTGGAGATGCGTGGAGGTACGTGGACGTGCGTGGGGGTGAGTGGAGGTGCGTGGAGGTACATGGAGGTGCGTGGAGATGCGTGGAGGTAGGTGGAGATGCGTGGTGGTGCGTGGAGATGCGTGGAGGGGCGTGGAGGTGCGTGGGGGTGCGTGGGAATGCGTGGGGGAGGTAACTGGAGATGCGTAGTGGTGCGTGGATATGCGTGGAGTACGTGGAGGTGCGCGGAGGTGCGTGGGTGGTGGAGGTGCGTGAGAGTGGAGGTGAGAGTGGGTGCGTGGAAGTGCGTGGAAGTGAGTGGAGGTGCGTGGAGGTGCGTGGGGTGACTGGAGAGTGCGTGGAGGTGCGTGGAGGTACGTGGGTGTGGAGGTACGTAGCAGGTGCGTGGAGATGCGTGGAGGAGTAGGTGGAGATGCGTGGTGGTGCGTGGAATGCATGGAGGTACGTGGAGGTGCGTGGGGGTGAGTCGAGGTGCGTGGAATTGCGTTGAGGTGCGTGGAGGTACATGAAGGTGCGTGGAGATGCGTGGAGGTAGGTGGAGATGCGTGTGGTGGTGTGTGGAAGTGCGTGGAGGTACGTGGAGGTGCGTGGGGGTGAGTGAAAGTGCGTAGAGGTGCGTGGAGGTGGAGGTACATGGAGGTGCGTGGAGATGCGTGGTGGTGCGTGGAGATGCGTGGAGGTACGTGGAGGTGCGTGGAGGTACGTGGAGGTACATGGAGGTACGTGGAGATGCGTGGTGGTGCGTGGAGATGCGTGGAGGTACGTGGAGGTGCGTGGGGGTGAGTGGAGGTGCGTTGAGGTGCGTGGAGGTACATGGAGGTGCGTGGAGATGCGTGGAGGTAGGTGGAGATGCGTGGTGGTGCGTGGAGGTACGTGGAGGTGCGTGGAGATGAGTGGGGGTGAGTGGAGGTGCGTGTGCGCAGGCGGCGGTGGAGGCGGCGCGGCAGGCGGCGGCCGCGCGAGGGCGCGCGTCGCTGGGCCGGGCGGCGCAGCGGGGCCAGCTGCACTGCGTCAAGTGCGACGTCAGCAACGAGCAGGACGTCATCGACGCCTTCCGCTGGGCCAAGCACAACGCGGGCGGCGTCGACGTGCTCGTCAACAACGCGGGCGTCATCGGCGAACACAAGCTCGCAGGTAAGCCTCGTCGCTCTCTCGCAAACGGGAGGGGCCATTTGGCGCCACTATTCTTGGATTTATTTAGAGCTCATCCAATCGAGAGGTTGAACGTCACCATAGTGACGTCAGTGCAGTGACGTGTAAGCTCCTGACTGGATGACACCTTAACAGCTGATTTACGTCAATTGCAGCTCGAAATAAATCGAGGTATAGTGAAGCGACATCGATAAGAAAACATACACGCTTGCCAAACATGGATGTTCAAAAATTAAAACATCGATAAATACATCAAAATAAATACATCGACCTAAAAATCCATAGAGATCGATGTTTTAACTCTGGTTTAGAAATCTACATTATTTTTGTGCGCAACAAAATTTAATTCGACAGTGCACGTGTAAGGCCTACATTAATTTATAATTAAAACTTTATTCAAAATAAACCTATGAAATGCCTGTCCATGTAAAAAACATCTAAGGCGAGCGAGTTTCATCTCGGGCGAGGGATACTGTGCTCGATGAAAGTAGTACAAATTTAGTTATTATTTCATATTTGAACTTTAACAAAATTGTGATTATGAAAATTTTTCATCCATGAAAAAAATATCAAAAACATAAAAACATCGAACACAAAACGTCGATTTTCTAAAAACTTCGGATTCAATACATCGATGTTTAAAACTCCGATGTAAAAAAGATGTTTAAAACATCGATGTTTTTGGAGAAACATGGATGTTTTGAAAACATCGACATCGATGTCCGCCCGCTCGTTCACAGATTCGCCTACGTCGGAGTGGAAGAAGATCCTCGACACGAACGTCCTGGGCCTCAGCATCTGCACACGCGAAGCCGTGCAGCAAATGAGGAGCCGAGGAATTGCGGACGGGCACATCATACACATTAGCGGGTACAGTGTTAGTCATATGTGTGTGTGTGTGTTTCCCTATATATATATATATATATATATATATATATATATATATATATATATATATATATAGGGATTCTAGTAAGTTGCTAACATCCCATGCTCTGTGGTCCCGGGTTTGATTCCCGGTGGAGGCAAAAATAGAATTGTAGGTTTCCTTTAAAATCGTCCCAGTTTCTGTAGCTGTGTGACGAAGAAAAGTTCAAGCAGGCGGATCTTGCTAGTTACGTTGAGGAGAATACGTCATGTTCGCCTCTTGTCGCTCTTACTCGCAAGCATGGGAATTTAACTAGGCCTAGGCATGGGAGACACCGGTAGCTGGCCGGCGAAGTCGGACTACAGACCCAATAACGCCAAATACATGCACACACACACACACACACACACACACACACACACACACACACGTATGACTATATTATTTTTTAAATTATTATTAATATAAACAGTTGAGTTTGCATATTTCTGTACAGGCAGATTTTGTATTGCACTGTCTTTTGTTAATGTAGATGTATTCCATTGTGTTTATTTTAATTCGTTTTTCTTTGTAAATCTGTGGACCTATGGTTACTTCCTGCCCGTCAGTCAATTATAACCAAGAAAATGTTATTATATGCATATCACCATCTTCATTTCAAAGAAATGAAACCCTGTTATCATATTAACTTCTTGATACCAACAACAAAATGAGTAAGGACATATGAAGGGCGTTCAAAAAGTTCCCAGAATGGTGGTTCAATAAGTTAATGTTACAACCTAAGGTAATGATAACGCAATCACCATCAAAGTAGGACCCTTACGCACCCATACACTTGCTCTATCGTTCCTACCGTTGTCGAAATCAGCGGCAGAAAGTTTTCTTTCAGCAGCTCTCACAGTTGTACCGTCGCATTCGATTTTTCTACGGTTGCTAAATGTCTCCCTTTGACGCCCATTTTAAGAGTAGGGAATAACCAGTGGTCATTGCGAAGGAGATCCGGAGAGTGAGGTGGCTGACGGAAGGCGGGAATGTTCTCAGCAATGAATTTCTGCACAAGTGATGTGTGTCTAGGCACGTAATCTTGATGCAGACACGACACAGTTTTTTTGACAATTTCCCCGTCACGTCCGTCAAACCTCATCATGCAAATTCAGCAAATTTACACATAGAAATATTCAGAAACAGACTCTGTCTGTTACAGGTCTGGATGCAACAGGGCGATAGCGTCTTTGAAGCCGATTTTCCCGGTTTGCACATGAGCTTCGTGTTCGCACGCTGTTCGAACTGCGGCATTGTGCCGACACACCACCACTCACCCCCACGTGATTCCTCTGATCGGTAGTTTTCCGTGGTTTCTCCGATCAACACCAGGCGAATGCCGGAGCAGTACCCCAACAAACGGGCCACATACCGCGCGCGATCTTTCCTTCCTCTTCCTTGTCCTATCGTCTCTCCTTACACACACATACACACTAACATGCACTACACTACCACATATTCCGGGAGACCGGTCGGGAGCTTAGAGCTTGTCCCGGCTGAGGCGGGACAAACTCTAAGCTTTTATGCCCCGCTGGTGGGAGAGTCCTAGTTGGGGGAATTACCCTAGTCGACGGTAGGTCGGAGCCGGATCTCGCCATCCAGCGGGGCAAGATCACTGCCACCACGATGAAAAAAAAACATTCATTACCCTTACCAGACTAATGGCCTCAGTAGTTGACGCGCCCGGGCTCACTAACAACCAACCAACCAACCAACCATCCGAGTGACACGGAGCCGTGACACCACTGCCATTGCAACATGACCATAGTAATTTTGCCCGCGCGCGAACATGCCCAGCCTCCTACCACAAGAATGTAAACTCTGTCTGATCGCTAGTTTGGCGATGCCAGGCAATTCCGGAAACGTTTTGAATGCCCTTCGTAAGTTGAATAAAATCAGTTGTTACAGACGTTTTCTCATGTCCTTGCCACAGCATCACTGCCCATACTTCCCCTGGCGCGTATTCGTGCGCAATGCTCTTCGCCTCGAAGCACGCCGTGCGCGTGCTGACGGAGGGGCTGCGGAAGGAGCTGGTGGCCGCCAAGTCACGCATCAGAGTCACGGTGCGTACAAACTGCCCACACTTCATTTGAAGGGCTCAATATTAGTGGGCGTTTAATTGGACGAGGCAGGGTGGGGGCAGCAGTCCATGTACTTCTCCTCGAAGCACGCTGTGCGCGTGCTGACGGAGGGGCTGCGGAAGGAGCTGGTGGCCGCCAAGTCACGCATCAGAGTCACGGTGCGTACAAACTGCCCACACTTCATTCGAGGGGCTCAATATTAGTGGGCGTTTAATTGGACGAGGCAGGGTGGGGGCAGCAGTCCATGTACTTAGGCTCAAAGCACGCCGTGCGCGTGCTGACGAAGGGGCTGCGGAAGGAGCTGGTGGCCGCCAAGTCACGCATCAGAGTCACGGTGCGTACAAACTGCCCACACTTCATTTGAAGGGCTCAATATTAGTGGGGGTTTTATTGGACGAGGCACGGTGGGGGCAGTAGTCCATGTACTTCGCCTCGAAGCACGCCGTGCGCGTGCTGACAGAGGGGCTGCGGAAGGAGCTGGTGGCCGCCAAGTCACGCATCAGTCACGGTGCGTACAAACTGCCCCCACTTCATTTGAAGGGCTCAATATTAGAGGGAGTTTTATTGGACGAGGCAGCGTGGGGGCTGACGGTACGCGGAAGGAGCTGGTCGGCACGCCAAGTCACGCGCGTGCTGACGGAAGCACGCCGTGCGCGTGCTGACGGAGGGGCTGCGGAAGGAGCTGGTGGCCGCCAAGTCACGCATCAGAGTCACGGTGCGTACAAACTGCACACTTCATTTGAAGGGCTCAATATTAGTGGGGGTTTTATTGGACGAGGGAGGGTGGGGGCAGTAGTACATGTACTTTGCCTCGAAGCACGCCGTGCGCGTGCTGACGGAGGGGCTGCGGAAGGAGCTGGTGGCCGCCAAGTCACGCATCAGTCACGGTGCGTACAAACTGCCCACACTTCATTTGAAGGGCTCAATATTAGAGGGGGTTTTATTGGACGAGGCAGGGTGGGGGCAGCAGTCCATGTACTTCGCCTCCAAGCACGCCGTGCGCGTGCTGACGAAGGGGCTGCGGAAGGAGCTGGTGGCCGCCATGTCACGCATCAGAGTCACGGTGCGTACAAACTGCCCACACTTCATTTGAAGGGCTCAATATTAGAGGGGGTTTTATTGGACGAGGCAGGGTGAGGGCAGCAGTCCATGTACTTCGCCTCCAAGCACGCCGTGCGCGTGCTGACGAAGGGGCTGCGGAAGGAGCTGGTGGCCGCCAAGTCACGCATTAGAGTCACGGTGAGTGTCTGCAAATTTTAGTTGTTAGGGAGCACTCCTATCAGAAGAAAGAAGCCTTTTCCGAACCATAAATTTTCGAGAAACAGTGAGGGATTATCACCTATCTCTCATTATGGATTACCGCAAGGTTTCTGCTATCACCTCGGAATTTTTCAGTGAACACTTCGTTCTTGATTATAAATATAGGGACCTCCATGTTATTTGCAGTGAAAACATGAGTGGTGCCTGACGGTGGCGTGTAGAACTGTTGTACTGAATCGACGCGTTGTGTCTATCAGATCTTATTGCTATATTGTTATCTTTTCGTTTATCTGTATTTAAATTATATTAGTGATTAGAATAATAATATTCACAATGCTTTCCATATGTTCGGCATATTAATAAAGATAAAGATTATCAAATCACAAGTAAATCATTTTGCAAGTTTGCCGTTTTATCTGTTTGTTTGCTTCTTAATGCAATAACATTCACTATTAATAACCGATGCAGGAAGCAACGTGTTTTGAAAGTTTCTCAGTTCGTTCTCCTTAGGTATTGTGATTTCGTTTTTAAATGATTGGTTTCTGGGCGTGATAAAATGAGTAAGAGTATTTATATTACGCGCGGTCCGCGCCCACCCGGCCTTAACCAGCGCCTCCTGGAACACTAGAATACTGTTTCTCCAGAGGGCGCTGCTTGGACTGCAGAAAACGGCTTCAACTTGCTGCAAAGATGGAGGCGCTTCAGCCACTCTACGTAGTATACATTGATATCTACAGTATGGGCAGCGTTTAAGCGACTCTGACAGTTCGATGCGCTGTTGCCACACATTACTACGCATATGACAGCACCTACAATCAGATAAATGAAATCTCAAAACATTAACACTTACCGACAGGCGATGACACGTTTTGATACCATGTTCGTAAACTTCGTTACTGACGACCCTTATTGCCTCCCAAACCGCGTTGAAAACTTGATGCGTCAGCTACTGATGGCTTCTTCCTCTATTCCGCAGGCAATGGACGTACACCGAGATCCTCCCCCCGATGTCCCCTCGTTTGCCTTGTCTGTCTCGTAATATTCTCGTAAACGATAAACAAATTCGCGAACCTGGCTTTTTAACACTATTCCATGTTTGGGCGACGTGTGGGGCGCAGCCATCACGAAACTCACAGCCTCCAACCAATGCACTAAAGCTCTTGGAAGACACACACTAACTGGTCTGGCGCGTTTCGGCAGAGACAAAACGCTATCTCAAAAAGCGGGAAATGGGGTTCTCCTTCCAATTTTAAACATTCACTCTGTTTTATGTTTACGAAAACTTAATAAAGACTTGAAAGTAAATAATATTTACTACCTTGAAATTGCATTTTACCTACAATACTTTAACAAATTCCAGCTTTTTGTTTCTTGGAGCCTTTTTATACTTCACGCAGGGGAGTGATTTTGGTTTGATATCTTTAATAATTTCTTTAAATCAACTTATGGCAAATAATAGTCGTGAAAGAGAAACCTAAAAAAATATTAAAGCAATGGCTACCAAATAATGTTTAGAAATACTTTCTCATAGCCACAATATTTACGGCCTGTGAAACTTAATTCCATTTCCAGTTTGTTAGTGTTGTTTACAACCGGATGTTACGCAATACTTACGCATTTTCGTTGAAAGAGACAATTTTAAGCATCAGTAACAACACACAAGACACATTTAACTCGTGAGAAATCTGAAGGTAGACGTTCACCGCAGCCAACCTAATGAAAAACGATCGTAACGATTTTGAGCACTCCAAAGCATTGCAGTTGTGCATCGAGTTACAATGTTTAAATCTCTGGAACTTTAAAAGTGTTCAAACTCGTTGAGGGGTACCCGCCCAGTTTCAAAGACAGAACATTCAAAGCTCTCCTGCCATCTAGAGGCGGCATGATGAACTAATGTCTATATCATCAGCAGTCGAAGTTAGGTTTTTTCATTGATTTTTTCGTGTTCCGGGTGCGTCAACTGCTTTGGTCATTAGTTCCGTAAGTGTAGTGCATGTTTTTTTTCTCGTGAGATGGCAGTGATCTTCCCCCACTGGATGGCGAGATCCGGCGCCGACCTACCGTCGGCTAGTAGGGTTTCCCCCTAACCAGAACTCTCCCACCAGCGGGACATCGCCCCAGCCGGAACAAGCTCTACGTTCCCCGCCGATCTCCCGGAATATGTGGTAGTGTAGTGCATGTTAGTGTAAGTGGAGAGGATAGGACAAGGAAGAGACAGATCGCGCGCGGTCCGTGGCCCGTTTGGTAGGGTACTGCTCCGGCATTCCCCTGGTGTTGATCGGAGAAACTACGGAAAACTACCGATCAGAGCAGCCGGCCGCTAGAATTCTCCTCCAGACAGCGACTGAATTCGACATAGCTGGAAAGCTAATGTCGAAACTCCTGCAGCCATCAGGACTCGAACCTAGGACCTCCTGGTCAGAGGCGCTGCAGTCACATCAGTTGATGCACTGAGCTATCGCTCCCGGTTCGAAGTTTCGAGGATTGCGACTCCCTCATCTAAGCAACAACAACGTTAAGTGCCTCCCTTGCACCTATGTATTCATTGGTGTAGGACTAATAACTGCATTGCGACAATTCTTATGTAGTACGGCTATCATAGCTGTATTGCGTTGGCTGTTTATCACAACTGTTTTGTAGTAACTCTTAGGTGGAAATATTAAGGAAAATCTTTTGAACAATTAGTATCAATAACCGAAATCCATTTTAGTAGGTAAGTCTTCAAAAAAAATTTCAGTTATATGAATGAATTAAAACTTAGTGCAAAGTGCCGAATCATAAAGACTTTTTTATATACGAGCATTATAAAAGACTCCGCTGCAAAAAAAAATGTTCATAAAAGGGAGTTTGCTGCCAGTCATCAACGCTTCCCTTCCCTACTCGTGCTCTGCGAGACATGATAATACAGTAAACCCTCGTTAGCACGAACTCGCTTAATATGAATTTCGCCGTAACACGAACAAAATTGTGGTCCCGGCAAGGGATTACCGTAATACGGACACTTCTAATACTCGGATAACACGAATTTTAATAACACGAACTCCGATTATTTCGGTCCCTTGAAATTTGTTTTAATGAGGGTTTACTGTACCAACATCTTTGCCAACTGCCTTTGCCATGTTGCCAACTGCGAAAGTACTTTTGAATTTTTTTTTCAAAATTAATTTTGATCCTTTTATTAATTTCTAAACTGTTATACAAAAAATAGCGTATGCAGCTCATTTATAATATTGCTATAATGCATTCATACAAATGTGAAAACTCGCTCCTAACGACGCTCGTTTTCAAAACGTGTGGTAAAGCTTAACATTATAAACTAGTTTTATAATATACTATAATGGAATTACTGGGAAACTTTTGTTCTTAATACCTTTATTTATTTATTTTACGTCAAAAACAGTTAAAAACTTTGTGTCTTGTGCTCTGGGGAAGTGAATTATATGCACGTTTTCAAAATTCTGTGATCCGTACACTAAGCCATTTACTACTTGGATTTTGAAAACAGAAAAAAATTGGCGTTTTTTGCAAGGATTGGTTTACATTAGAATTTTTTGGTAATGAATTTTAATAAATGATTAGAATTTTTAGAATTTTAGTAATGTTTACATTAGAGGCAATTTCTTCACGTTATTAGATTTATGAGTACATGTACTTTAAATAATGTCAAAATAAGTTTTTCGAAAACTAAACAGTTTTCTTTAAAAATGAGCTCAATATCCTTGATTTTCAGAAACGCTCGAACGCCATTTTCTCAAAAATGGCTCCAAGTTTTTTCTTCAAACTTATCCAATGGATACTGCTCATTGCACTGTTTAATATGGCGTAAAGTTCATTTTGTTGTGTTCATTTTTTTCAAAAGTTAGACAAATATAATGTTTTTGAAATATCTCTGATGCCGTTAATATGCACATTTCCATCGATTAGTGAGCATTATTACATTTGATAGTAGATGTGCTTCAAATGACGCCAAATTAACTTTTTCGAAAACTCAATAGATTTTTCAGAAAAAGAGTTTCAAATTTTACATTTACAGTAATGCTTAATCCCATTTTCTTAGAAACGGCTACGATTTTTTCAATGAAAATTTCTAGTTAGGACGACTTTTTACTCTTCTTTAATATTCTTGAAGTAATAATTCGGTTGTACAACTAGGAAAACAAAAGTTAAGAAATTATCCAAAAAATGTACTTTGGACGACGATAGTTGGCAGCTGGTCAGAGAATGAAGCAATACCTTAAAGCCAGACCACACCAAGGAAAATAGAAAAATTTGGTACGAGAAAGTCTGTGCCATTATGTAGCACCTCTAGTCTTCTTTGTTGCGGTGCGTGTACAGTGCCAGAGCCTTCGTATTTAACGAAGGTTTTGACAGTGCCCATGTTTGAAGTTGTAGGCTTCCGCGGCCGGAGTCATGTGAATGATCTTGGCTGTCCGGGTGACGCCGCGTCGAAGGCTGTGTTGCCAACGTTTCGACCATCTTTTCGTGGTCTTCCTCAGGGCTGGTCTGCCGAAAATATGGTCGAATCGTTGGCAACACAGCCTTCGACGCGGCGTCACCCGGACAGCCAAGATCATTCACAGTGCCCATGTTTATTTATTTATTTCATTCCTTCATTCGCAGGAGATATGTCCAGGCAGTGTGAAGACAGACGTCTGGTCGGGCTTGAGCACCACGACGAGTGCCCAAGTGTACGAGGAGTTCCCTTACCTCGAGGCAGAAGACGTGGCAGACACTGTGCTCTACGTTCTCTCTGTCCCTGCACACGTCCAGGTAATACACAGACAGACAGCCGGCTCGCGCCTTTGCTCTCTCAAGTTGGCAGAACCTCCCTTTTCAGTCTCGTCCTTGCTTTTTTCAGATTCATGACATAATCGTCAAACCCGTTGGAGAAGTTTGGTGATCAGGAAGAGTTGTCAGCCCAATCACCTTCCAGCTCGTTAGCGATACAATTAAACAAATTGACCAAATAAACTGCTTGATATGTGTATTATATCAAATGACGCTTATCTACAGTTATAAAATAGGAAATAAAGATTTTCACCTTTAATCAATACTACTAAAAGATAAGCATATAATAGTTTTTAGTGTTTACAAGTCATTTGCAATGAATTAGAAACATTTTTATTTGACATATTTTGGTATAATTACGTAGTTTTGCCTACAGTGAAAATTGTATTAAGCGACCCCTGTTGGTTCCATAAAAAAGGGGAAATTATTTTTTTACAAGAAATGGCTCATTATTACCGGAAAAGAAATGTTAAGAAAAATGCTCGTTTTCTCTAATTAACATATTTAACAGCATTTACTATATGTACAAGAATGTAAGAAAAATTAAACATCTTGGGAGGTTTCATTTTGCTTCTTTCGCCTATTTTGATGAAATCACTTTTCAGACATATACGCTATCAAAATGCATTAAAAAATATATACTTCTCTTGGTTAAAAATAAACGTTTTAATCATTTTCAGTTTTAGTATTTCCAATAGTTACCTACCGATAACGAACCTCTATTTTCTTGTGTAGAATCAATAGATTACACAGACATAAACAAAAAAAAAATATAATGTCACGGTTGTTTTTCGCGATTAAAAAAACTGGGGTGTGATGGTGCAATTTTGGCTTTAGATTCGAATTCAGTGCATCGACATACAGAGAGAAACATGCGTTTAGTCTTTGTGTTTCAAATTTTCTTTTATTTTGGGTGCCTTTGTAATTTGAGTACGCATGACGCATTCTAAATATTTCATCCTGACACACTGTATCTTAGGCGTTCCAACACTCACTTTTCTCTCATTTCTCACAATAAATAAAAAAAATATATCAAGCTTTAGGGTTTGGATGAGCACTTGGCACAGAGGCTGAATACATCCCAAACACTCGCGTGTTATGGTGATGAGGGAGTTGGGAAGGATGGCAAGAGTATAATTCTGACTTCCGATATTGATACTCTCCTGCACCAGATGTTCACCAGGAAGGTAAGATAAGGAAGGATCTAATCATCAAATTATTGAACGTTAGGCCAATATATCCGCTGTCACATTAGAAGACTTGAAACTAAAATGTAGCGAACTGCTGTGATGCCGCACCTGTGCATCAGCCACGATGTAAAAATAGGTTATCTTTTATCTGGTCCTGCTCACATTGTGGGCCCCGATGTTACGCCACTGAATTCCAGAATCAATTGAAATTGGTACTAAGAATGTTGGTCGATTACCAGGATTTTTGAAGGTTGGTACTTGGATGTACATTTAATCATATGACAACACTGTTTGAAGCTCAGGTACAGGGCATGTCGTGCAAATTCCACTTACAAAGCTGTCTATGTTCATTTTAAGTAGAAAATCCATTTAGTTTCTGAACTCGTTTCCTGAACGTGGTCTCTTAAAAGGGTGTATTAAGAAAATTGCTATTAAGGAACCGGTAGGGTTGACAGATATGTCTTCAGAAAATAGTGAAATGGGGGGGGGGAGGAAGGAGTAGTAAAATAAGACAGATATATTTTTGAACAATGACATTTTCATTTATTAATATAACCATCATATTTTAAAATTATATGATCTTTGAATAATGTAATATTAGTCAATAATTTATAATTAAACATTTTGACATCACAATTGCCTGCTGTACTGCAATTACCTTTGGATAACATTCTTTGGATTTGACTTTGGAATAGAGCAATATGGAGTTTATGTCATGGTATAGGGTTCGTTTGACACTAACCCTACCAAAAATTTAAAGAAAAAATTTGGGGCCGTTTCCGAGAAAATTTTGAAAATGTCCGGGGGGTGTCATGTAATTTTAAAGAATGTTTCTCAAGATTTCAAAGCTTCAAGTAGAGCCAGATCGACTGAGGATTCTTCAATTTGTACGTGTGGTTTAGGCGCTAGCAGTGTTCACAGATGGACGGACGGACGTTTGGAAAAGAACCACTTTTTCGGCATCAGGGGACCCTAAAACGTGTATTTCCGTTGAAATCTCGAAATCGATTTTCCGCAGCATTACATAACTTTCTCTATACTACGTATATTACTCAGTATATACGTATGTATACGAGAAAATAAAAATTGAAAAAGAAATTAGAACTCGAAAAAATCGTTATCGTAATTTTATAAGTTGCGGTACAGAAGACTAATATTTCATAAAATTTTGAAGTAGCCTACTACTCAATTAGTCTATTCGTGTAAAGTCTCTATGAAATGAATCAACTGCGCTAACATTAAAATAGGTTCTACTGAAATTCGCATTTATTATTTCATGTATTTAACAAGTAATTTTATTCACCTCAACTAAACCACAATATTCAGCGTTTTAAACTCACCGCAGAAATAATATTATTTGATCATTAATTACTTAAAACTATTATTTAAAATATATTTACCAAAACGTTTTCTAGCTTAAACGTTATTTTTTATATTTGTTGAAAATAAAATAACTCATATAGTTTCTTGATACATCTTTCCCATTTTTAATTTTTTCGCGGGAAGGAGGGGGCTACGTTTCCGCATTGCCCCGGGCCCAAACTTTTCTAGCTCCGGCACTGCTTGACAGACGACGGCTGCCGAGCGCAGCGCTACCCTTGTTAACTGAAGCAGCGGCGCTTTGAGAGCCCTTCATCGATTTACCGATGTCATTTCTTTGTTCTCTGAATATCGATTGTTTCTCAGATCGAGTTCAAGGGCTTTAATTAGCGTCGAGGTTCACAGCGGTGTGAGACGTAATGAAAACGCGGTGATGAGATTCTGATCGACAAAGATATTTCGCTGAAAATGAAGTCTGTATTTAACGTTTAAAGGGATGCGGGTCTGTTCTGGAAAACGATTAACTGCGGCTCGCTTCTTGATCTAAGGTTGAAAATTAAATAAGTATTTTTTGGCAAATCCGCGACTCGAGACGAGACCAATCCTTCACGCCAGAAGGACTCCGACTGAACGTTTTGGAAGATATCAGGGAGTTTTAGCGCCATGTGTAAGGTGAGACCTTTATACCCTATTAATTACATGACAAGCAACGATATATGACAGAAAGGAAAGTTCATAACAGCTTTAGCGATTGTGATCGATTATTTAATGTCAACTACTATTGCTCGTAGTCCCGTAAGTGTAGTGTGTGTTATATCACGAGATGCGGCAATGTTCCTTCCGCCAGAACGAAATTTTTTATATTCAGTACCGATCTACGTCGACAGGCAGTTTTCCCCTCCATAGGTCTCTCCACAAGCGGGGCTGTGCCCCAGCCGGGAGAAGCAGTGACCACGTGATTGTTTTCCTAACGTGTGGTCTGAAGGAAAATCGCTTGCGGTCCGTAGCACGTTTGTTAAGGTACTGCTCCGGCATTCGGCTGATGTTGATTAAAAAACTCGGAAAACTACGGATCAGAACATCGCTCGAATCCTTCCCCACAGAGTGGTTGAATCCGTTTAGCAACAGCGATTGGAATATTGCCTTATCACGTCACAGAGGCCTTATCTATATAATTACTCATACGTAAGTTACTCTTTATTTATATTACGAATATAGTAAGTGTTTATGCAGTGTTTCACCTTCATTCAATTTGTTTTACACCAAACGTCTCAGGTAACTACTTCATGAATACATTTTCATATTTTATTTCGACATTTCATTGACGAATTTATTCAACGTCAAGATTCTCAGTTCAAAAAACAAAGGAATACATAAGTTCTTGTATTATTCAAAACCAAACTATAAAAATTACAGGTTCTCAAATGATTACAGAAGAAATTCATTAACATGAAAATCCGAGTGTTCCTGAAAATCAAATGCTTAACAATTCAAACTATTCGTCTTTTAATCCACAAGAAATTAACAATATTAGCTTATAGAATTCAGCTACTCTTCGTCAATTATAGTCTGATGTTTTATCTGCTGGTGAAATTATAAACTTAAATAATTCTTCCCATCATTTGCAACAAAATAGTGTCTCTCCTGATCTTCAATCATCTCACTCTTCAAATTCCAGCTCATCTCTATCTCAACATGCATGATGTTGAGATCCTACTGATGCTTCCACATGTATATCCACTACTCACTATAAAAATGGCTCAAGAAAAAGAAAAATTCCTTTAATATTCAACAAACACATAACAAAAACTTCTATTCATTCTACTTCTTTTATTGTACCTTTTCAAAATAAATATGGATCACTTGCCAATCTTCAAGATTCATGCGAAGAAACTGTGACCCTCTGCCAATAATTGATTCAGAAGTACATAACTCTAATAACTTTTTATCTGACATTCAACGAATAGTTCACAACATTTTTTTTACAAAATCCTTCAAAAATAGTATTAACATTATTTCCCAGGCAATTGACTTTATGAATTGTAAAAAATTCTGTGGTCCAAACAATAGCAATACTACTTACAGAAAGGTTCTATTCTTAAAACATTTTCGGTACTTTTCAAAGACATTCCAATTAGTTATTCTAAGAAGTCAAACTTAAATGTTCTGGGTAAATTACATTATCCAGTTATAAAAGTATATACACTAATAAGAATCGTTATTTGATCGAAGTTTGTTCTATTGAACTTTTAAATACTCCTGAAGATTCAAAATTGTTTTAACTTGGAAAAATACTTCATAGCATTATTAAAGTTCCATCAAACATTTCTAATAATTCTCCAGTAAATTGTAAAAGATGCCAGAGGTAATCATACTTAGACTGTCATTATCTTCTAGATGCATTACACAGAAAATCATTATTCACTTTGCAATTGAGCTAAAACTGCTCCTTCTATTTGCATCAATTGTCTTGGTAATCATACGAGTAATTATTGAGAATGCATAATTTACAAAGAACTGATAAATTCAACCAACTCTAAATTTACAAAATTTTCTCAACATCAAAAACATACATATAATTTTTCTCCAAATTTAAATCCTCAAAAATTTCCTAATCTTCATGAAATTAGTAATAGTTATTCTAATCTGAGTTCTCAAAAACAATCTCCCTATGAAACCCCCCTTTCAACATCAAACGTTTAACAATAATAACATTCCTTATTCTACTATATTTTTTAATTTAATTTTATTTTATATTGAAAACGGTTAAAAACTGTGCGTGGCATGCTACGGGGTAAAGTGAATTCTGTGCACATTTTCATAATTCTGTGATACCTACCCTAAACCATATACCATTTGAATTTTGAATACAGAAAAAAATTAGCATTTTTTGCAAGGATTGTTAACAAAAATATTCGCTCCGATATAAGAAAATCTATTTTCATGGGTAAATCAGCTATAAATTTGGGCTCTCATCCCTCACCATGACCTTTGTGAAGGACTAATACTTCCTGCCGTGACAACATGGAGAACAATAATTTGAATAACTACATTTTCCACTGAATTCCAGAAGACGTGCACAGATAATGAAGTTACATTTATGACCAGAAGCTAAACAAGGGACCATCTCATATTAAAACAAAACACTCAAAACAAAAAAAATTTCAACACTAATTTCAACTAAAATAATTTAACAAACTTTCTTCTTTTATTCCACAAATTCAGTCAGGTACATAATCTTCTCTCTCTTCTTCAAGACCAATTCTTTATCTACTAATCTAAATTCTATAACTATTCTAAATTGGAACTCCAATGGTGTTAAGCATCAAAAGAATATTTTCAACACTTCATATTTACACATAATATTGATATTGCAGGTGTTACAGAGACCTGGTGAAAAATATTGTTTAAAGGGTTAGAAAATCTACAAAAAAGCTGAATTTTCAATCTGGATTCTGGAGGAGGAATTATATTTAAAATAATATTTATTAACAACAAACATTTTTTCCTTTCTCAGACATATTAGAATGTATTGCTCTAGAAGTAATAATAACTCTAATTATATAATTTATTCACTTTACAAATTTCCAAATAAAACATTTCCATCTCGAATTTACAATAAAATGCTTACTATTGGGATGTGTGATTTGAATAGCTGAAATATTTCTTGGGTAAAACAAATTTCTTTTCTTTCGTAAAACAAATCCCCAAAGTATATGTTTACAACAATATATTCTAAATATAAATATAGATATTCATGACCCATTTGAACCAACATATTTCAGTAATCATAATAATGTTACTCCTGCTACTTTAGATATAACAAAAAATAAATGTTCAATTTTATCAATCACCATTTCCTGAACTTGATCCTGATCATCTTCCAGTTAAAATAAATTTCAAATCATTCTTATTGAATGAAGCTCATTTGATGTATAATAGAAAACTGGGATTATTACCATTTATTTATTTTATTAACTATCAACTTTCAAATACTTACTTAATTTCTACTGATAAATTTGATATTGAATTAAATAAACTAATATGTGCATATTATGGAAACAGCATTTCTTTAAATTTCTACTCATTTTAAACCTTATATGCTCTCTCGATCTCTCCCTTCAAGGTATTAAATCTCATCAAATAAAAATATTATCTTAGAATACCCTAGCAACAAAATCGTCATCCTGACAATAAGAGGAAAATGTAAAAATTATCTCATACATTTGAAATTAAAATTGGCAAATATGAATTTTAAAAATTTCAAATTTATATAGAGCAAATACACCCTAATAGTTGACTTCAATGGTTACTAATGAAAAATGGACAAAATATTTTTCTCCAAGTCTTATTCTAAATCATGATTCACATTCTGCTTTCACAAATGAACAAAAAACAAATTTAATTGATGATTGTTTCCAAGATTAATTTACTCTTTATCCAATTATACATAATAATTTCAATAATTTTATAGAATCATCTATTTTGTCCCCCAATCATACTGTTGCTTTAAGAAGAAAACATATTTCTCCCAAGTATTATATGATGTTACAGTATTCATAAATATAATTATCGAATTAAATTGTGTTTTCAATGTTTTGTCCCTCAATCCTGGAAATTGTCTCACGTTCTCCTGCTTTGTAAACCCAGTAAAGATCTACACAATCCCTCAAGTTATCGGCCAATTTGTCTTTTATCCTTCTTATCCAATATCATTGAAATATTAGTATATTCTCATTTTCAAAATTATATTTTTTCAATGAATGTATTGCCACATTATCAAGTTGGGTTTCGATCCCAATACTGTACATCCCATCAATTTGTATGTGTTTCAGAATTAATTAATGAAATGAAATTATTGATAAAATAAAATAAAAAAATAAATATTTTTAAATTTCTTTTTTATTTCATGTTGTCGATGGTGCACATTCTAATAATATTAAATATTTAGTTAATATATTGAGTACAGATACTAAAAATATAATAAGTGTCAATTACAAATTGTACAATAGAGAAATAAAAGAGACTCTTTCTAAGTCTCCTTCTCAGTTTTGGGCTCAAACAATAAAAGTTATTAAATCTGGTAGAATCCTGGCTAATTCAACGTATGATAGTAAAACGTAATCAGATCCTGTTGTTAATGCTGATAACTTCTTGAAACGTTTTTCTACTTTGAATGTTAACCGTTAATTTAATGTAAGCCAGATAATCTTGCTCATGATAACCTGGGTAATTCAACAACTGTTTATGTCGAAGATTTTGTATTGCATAAATATAAGAGTATGCTCAAGAAATTGACTTCTGGTACTGACAACATACCAATTGCTGCTCTTGAGATCATGTTCCAGAGCTCTCCTTAATCCCTTATTTCTTATTTTTGTAGAAATTTGTAAACTTGGTGCATATCCTGCAATATGATAGTCTGTGAGACTCTGCCCTGTTTTTAAGATGGGTAATTGAAGATTTATTATTAATTATCAGCCTATATTATTTAGTAATTTTTTGAAAATTCTTGAGAATCATCTCTAAGAAATCTTATATTTTGCAGTTAAACCACATAAAAGTTATACATTATGAATTTTTGAAAGCCAGATCTGCAGTCACCAATCTTATGTCCTTTTCACAATTTCTATCTACTTTTTTGAGCCAATTTGAGCACGTTGATGTTATTTACATCGATTTTACTAAGGCTCTTGACACTCTTGATCATGGTCTGATACTGGAGAGACCGATCTGTTTTAATATATTTGATTATTATTTCAAACTTTTTTGTTCGTACCTGTTTTCATACGATTTTGGTATAACATGCCAGATACGCCTTCATTCTCTTAGACTTCAATATTGCTCTTTGTGCTAATGATACAGCTCTATTTACTTCACATAAAAATACAACTTTTGCCTGTAATGTTTTCCAAATTCAGTTAATAAATACATTAAATAGAATTAGAATCAACCCTATTAAAACACAAGCAACATTTTTCACTCTTTGTAGACCACTCAATCCTAATAATGTTTTAATTCTTTGGTTAGATAATAATACGCCAGTTAAATATTTAGGTTTATACTTAGATTGATGCTTAACATGGAAAGCACATAAACAAAATATTTCAGACAAGACATATCAAATTGTTTCTAAATTTGACCCTATAGTTAACATATATTTCAAATTATAAATTGAATATGGTTTTCAATTTATAAATCTATAATCAGACCAGCTTTAACATATTCTTGTCCAATTTGGAGTAATACTTCTTCAACTAATATAAAAAATTACAAATTATTCAAAATAAATTCTTGAGAAAAATTTTAATAGCTGAGTGGTTTATTTCAAATAATCAAATCCAAAGAAAATTACAAATTGAAAGAAAGTTAATAAATTTATATTATTACAATATACAAACATATCTTCAAATCTTTCTAATGCTCTTTCTTTTCAATGTTTTAATTTAGGTAAAAATTACCATTCTAATCACATTTGATCACATTTTCTAAAGATGTATTTCACCCCTGTCAAATAATAATTTATTATTTACTTTAAATATTATATATTTTTTCTTTACTCTTGTTCTCACAACAATTTTAATTTTAATAATTATTTTCATGTTTTAATATATTTTCCCATTATTTTAAATTAAGACATGTAATTTATTATCAATTAGGTACCTAAATTTATCTGGTTTTCATGACAATCATTTATTTCATTATAGTTACTTCTGGAATTTGAACCAAAATTATAATATTATGTAACTGTTACAAATAATGCAAGAAGGAAATTTGATGCTGTTGCTCCTCTTGTTTGTAATAAAAATCATCATCATCATCATCATCATCATCATCATGAACAGAAAGATAGTAGGTCTGGTGACTGTCCCTGTTAAAAGATAGCAGATCTGGTGATTATTCCTCCAGATGTTGTCCAGTCATGACTGACTGGGAAGTAGTAGGGGCCATCCGATTCTACCAATTCCATTCCGGACACACAACGCAGTGCCATCAGTTAATGCCCTTAGCCGCCATAGCCGGTGAAATGCCCTTAGCCGAAGAATTTCGAGTTCCCCCAGGACTCTTTTTGTGGGATGTGGCAGGAGTCATACCCGAAGCCTTCCGTGAACACGGACCCAAATGTAGGCCATCCCTCGCGGGAGCCCGGCAGTGGCGGATGGTGGGTTTACAACTTGGGGAGGCCCAGACAAATTTAGGCACGGAATCGTATTGTGAAGTTGAAAGCCAATCACTTTTGTTTAACTGGTAAACTGTAATTGGCGGCATTCCAAATAAGAGAATTAGATTTAATATTTCTCTTCTTTTAGGATTACTTCTCCGCGAAAACGACACTTCCAATAAAGATTTTATTGTGTCCACTGAAATACTGGGCCTGCCACACAACCACCATCGCAACCACAGAGTTCCCTCTCTCTGTGACCGCAACACCCCTGCACAGGAGGAGGCCAGACGCGCGAGAGCCTCCGTACCAAACCAACTCCAAAGTTGGACAAAACGAAACTACTATGTTCTTATTGGTTGAGGGACGTTGTTGTGACAACAGGGGAGGCACGCGTCAGCTTTGGCCGCCGGGATCCTGCAAGCACCAACAATGCTAGTGCCTATGTGTAACGCGTAGTACTGCTTGGCTCCATCTTGAATAGTAACGCTATGTTTGCAACAAGACAAACGACTTCTTTTAAATATTTACTCGCCAGTCGTAAACATTTATGGCAATTTTAGACAAAGATAATTCTGAAATTTTTTAAGTTCAACAAATTTTTTTTTTTTGTGTTGTTAACCAATTCTGTAGGGATGCCTGGCCTCCCTTGCCTCCTCTGAAAACCCGCCACTGGAGTCCGGGCAACGCAGGGCGTTAGCACCGCCTTCTCGCAGCACCCACCTGGACGCTGACGACGCGACGTGGGCGACGCACAGCAAGTCAGGGTGCGGGGAGTCGTATACTGTCTCCACCAGGACAGAACGTGGTCTCCAAGGCCGCCGATCCCCCGGGCGGAGCCTACAGGACTGACTGGGAAGAAGGGGCCTTCCGATTCCATTCCGGAATCGATTCTTTGGTTTCGATTTCTATGTAATCGATGTTCGATTCTTTTGCTTTCGATTCTTCCAGGAATTGATTCTAAAAGTCCGATATACACACAAATTAATACCTCTGAGGATTTTTTTTACTTCCTCGTATACTTACGTATATACGTAGAGAAAGTTATGTAATGCTGCGGAAAATCGACTTTTTAAGTGTACAGTGCTGACTGATGAAATATGAGTACGAAATACGATTTCTTCCTCGATTCCAAAAGGCGGAAGTCCAATCCAATGAATATCTCTGAGTTATTTTAAATATACAATGTTGACTGATGAACTATGAGAACTGATACTTGTATTTTCACAGCAATCGTCTACAATTTCGCCGCGTGCCATCGCTGTCAACGACCCACATTTGAGTCGCACTGCTGTGTCTTATTTCTTTATTCAGTGTCAGGCTGCATTGCACATATTTCTGCAGACCTCGACCGGGTTTGGTAGTTACTAGACTTCAAAGAACACTGTATGACATTTGGATGTTCATGAGCAATTTTTTCTTGTTTCGGTGCGTGCACCGCGCCAAAGCCTTCGTATTTAACCGAGATTTTGGCAGTGCCATGTGATCGCCCCCGCCGGTCTGCCCCGTGCGCCACTTGGACCCGCTCTGCTGAAGGAGGCACACTCATTCATTTATTTTTTATTTTAATTTGTTAAGTGTCGTGACCGGCCGCACATAATTAAATGTGCCGCCACAGGAGCACGTCAGTAGGGCGTTACCGCCCCTGGCGGCAGCGGTCAACAACAAGCGCGGGCCAGTGGTGCTCGGCTGAGTGCGGCCGCCACGCCTGAGCGAGCGGGGCCAGACTCGACCCCGCCCCTACTACACAGCCAGTCGACGGGCCTACGGTCCGGGGCAGCTATAAAACGGCCCCGGCGCGGAGCTAAGGCAGCCAGAGAGTGAGCGAGTGAGCTGCGGTGTTAGAGCGACGATCTGGTGATTAAGTGGTGGTTACTGTGTGAAGAGTGAGAGACTACGACAACTGCGCAACGACTACGGACTTCCTTTTTCGGCTACTTGGTGACTCGGCGTATAGTGGTACATCTCCTGGTTTTACGGCAACACGGCTTCGTCTCTCTACCAATTCTCCTGGATATTCGGCACTATAGCTCTGTACCTGTTTCTGTCAATAAATTGTTTATTGAACCCTGGTGTATTGAATTTGGATACTTCATTAAGTCTATATTGATGCAACACGTCTCCTAGCCCCTTAATGAGCGTTGAGCGCTGGTACTTTGGAGGAATCCTCCGTTAACATTTTATTTTTATTTTACGTCTAGTGTTAGGTCACGTCGCAGTCAGTTGTGAAGAGGACCGCCAGGTAGCATCTCTGCGTAGTGTCTATCACGCGCTCCAGCATCTCTGCCCAGCGGCCAGAATTGGGATAGGGGTAGGGTTTAGGACACTTCTCAAGGATTGGACTAGCCCCTGTGAAGCAGCCAAACTCAATTTGTTGCAACGAATTTCACATGAGATCGACGGGAATCGAACCCGGACCTCAGTGGTGAATGGCTAGCGACTTCGCTATGAGCCA
This sequence comes from Teleogryllus occipitalis, assembly GCA_011170035.1. Taxonomy (NCBI): domain Eukaryota; kingdom Metazoa; phylum Arthropoda; class Insecta; order Orthoptera; family Gryllidae; genus Teleogryllus; species Teleogryllus occipitalis. The sequence goes on from BLKR01015880.1 coordinate 41,426, forward strand.
TCAGCGTTGTACATACGGTATTTTGAAAACCCTTTCATTTTTCAGATGTCTTCTGCCTTTTAAATGTCTATGAATATTCTAATTTATATTGTGAAATATTCTTCGTCTCTTAGATATTTTTACCATTGCTAAATCTGGATACTACTTACCACAAATATCTAATCTCATGAAGGGGATTACTTCCACTATTATTAATATTGTTTCTACCGTTGCCCTGCTATGCTCATAATTTTTTTCAACATTAACACTAATTCATTAAATTTCCTTTCAATTTAATCATGGGTATCGACATACAACATTTTACTCCTTACCTGTTGCATATGGACGTGTAAATCTAGACAGAATCACGATTTCTGGAAGTTCTATTGATTAAAACCAATTGTATTTATGGTAACTACTATAAATTATCAGCCTTTCTTACAATAAAAAATTAATATTTATTTTTATATATTTACAAATTATTTTGAGCTCGTGAAGCATTACTTTTTCTATGTACAACATCAAAATACCGTACGGTTTTGAGTATAGTTCGTAAGTTTTCTACGATGTCTTGTTGAATCACTTCTCAGTCAAATCAGCAGAATGTTGTCCGTGGAATGTCCTTGGTATTCCTATTCTCGCGTTCTTGCCTATCATGAAAAAAATTAAAATGTTTCGAAATGTCCTCAACGATTTCTTTATACAAAGTTTAATAGATTATAATATTTCCCATACAATAAATATGCGGTCGCGTCTTATTCTATCTGTGCTTCGTATGAAACACGTACGCGCGACTGTCTATCTTCAGCTACTTATCAAAAATTTCTTCCATCTACGGAGCTATCCTAATATATGGCCCATGTTTATGAACCGCTGCCAGGCAATCCCATGGCTGCCTGCTATAGAACGATTTTCCTAAGGATGAGCTAAAGTGACAACTAGTGCTGGCAACATACCTGAAGGTTCTGTGGTCGTTGTGCCCTCGAGCCCATTAGACTCCCTTTCTGCATTCATTCGTTTGCAGTTGGCTGACTTGTAAATGGCGTCGACGCTTCCTTTTGCGATGTACTCGTCCGACAAAAATATAGTGCGCCACGAGAAATAATTGAAATTAGGAAGTGCAGTGTTATGTGCTCTTCTGTAAAAATTCTTTTTTTTTTGTATACACATTACATTATATTTACTTTTTGTGTGATAAATATTATGTTTATTTAAAACCGAGACTTGAATGCAAGATGCGTACCGATGTACGTGTTTCCGGCTTAAAATCATTTTCTATTTACATTCGTGGCAGTTTTCTTTTATTGATTGTGAGAGCATGTCAAGAGATTTTCCACATACGTAATTAAATTTAAATATTTCCCGAACTCGCGTACGTGCATATATTTAAGCAAAACTCTTAGACTTCTGCATAGGAATGTTTTCACAGGAGCCATTAGCACTTTACGAAGGGGCGTGGCTAAACAGCTGTCGCGGCGGAGGGATACTTCTGTGAATTACGTGTGATGTCCACTTGTTACGCAGACTGTCACTTTGGCTCATCCTTAGGAAAATCCTTCTATACCTGGGGACACGTTGCCGTCCGGCTGGGGACTACTAGCGGTAACATACAACATAGCCGATGGTATTCAGAAATCACTTCCAGCTCTTTGCCAGAGTAGGGTCTAGCTGTGATTGGTGGAATAGCTTACGCAAGAGCATCCGTAGACTCGCACGCCAGATCAAGTAGCGTACCAACACAATTAATCGAAATAAAATTATTTTTCTTTCTACTTGAACTGTATTTTATCGTGAAAGTGAATATACAAACGTTGATGCGCGTATTATAATATCCAGTTAATTTGTGTACATTCCCAGTGAATTACGGCCTGAAAGTAATAAAACTTCCACAATTGTGTTTTGTATAATCGCTGGTATAGGAGATGCGTTTGGAGTTTGTTTTCGTATTCCAGCTGATTCCACGTGCATTCGAGAGTCGAGATATGGTTATGGTAGCGTGTGTGTTTGGTTGCTGTATTTCTAGTGGCTTTTTTTGTTTATTTCTTATTATATAACAACCCGTTTTTTTTCGTTTGGAACATTTATTTTTGGATTTCGATTAGTTTTCTGTTCCTTTAACATACGTTGTCTCCTTTACAATGACCCAGCAGTATTTTGGAACATAATGATGGCAAAACCAGGGTTCCATGACCCTTCATCGACCTTCAGCGAAACGTACTCCGAAATTGAACCCCGAAAAATCCGTCATTATAGTGGCAAGAAGGCACTAGAATTCAATATTTCAAAACCTCCCAAAATTTCCTTCCTGCATCCTGTTCTGACACATAACTTGTCACACAGTTTCCAGTTTCAGTGCGAAGAGTAATAACCTCACATTATCGGTGCGAGGAGTAAGGTGGATTTCATCCATCATTGAACTAATTAATCTATCTTCCTTTTGTAGCATATTAAACTTACACCGAATACAAGCACCGGGAGCGGTAGCTCAGTGCATCAACTGATGTCACTGCAGCGCCTCTGACCGGGAGGTCCTGGGTTCGAGTCCTGACGGCGGCAGGATTTTCGACACTAGCTTTGCAGCTAGGTCGAATTCAGTCGCTGTCTGGAGGAGAATTCTAGCGGCCTGCTGCTCTGATCGGTAGTTTTCCGTGGTTTCTCCGATCAACACCAGGCGAATGCCAGAGCACTACCCTACCAAACGGGCCACGGAACGCGCGCGATCTGTCCTTCCCCTTCCTTGTCCTATCCTCTCCCCTTACACACACTCACACTAACATGCACTACACTACCACATATTCCGGGAGGCCGGTCGGGAGCTTAGAGCTTGTCCCAGCTGGGGCGGTGCCCCGCTGGTGGGAGAGTCCTGGTTAGGGGGAATCCCACTAGCCGACAGGTCGGCGCCGGATCTCGCCATTCAGCGGGGGAAGTTCACCGCCATCTCCCGAGAAAAAACATGCAGTACACTAACGGGACTAGTGACCAAAGCAGTTGACGCGCCCGGAAACACGAAAAAATCAATCAATCAAAAACCGAATGCAAGCAAGGAAGTTAGGATTCGGCTCCATCACAAGATCCGTTGGCGACGCACTGGTCGATCTCCTCAATGTACTGGGAAGTGGCAAGATCTCACAAATCTGTATGCATGTGGAGAAATACTATGAAATAAAGAAGCAAACAAAAGTTTACCATGAGTAAGAGTGAGAATGCTTCTTAGTTCCTATTAATAATAACTGCTCTTTCATGAAGAGAAGAGCACTTTTTCTGGGTGAGCAGTACATAACTTATCTAAGATACCTAAAACTAACTTTATGTTGTCTTCATCATTGCTTTCAGAGTTTTCACCAAACTGTTCGTATGGTTTTGATTGTGTATCATCTAAAATATTTACACTATTTACAAATGGAGGTAATGAAATACCTAATGTTCTACTCCTTTTTGCAAAACTTCGAGCTCAAACTCTTTGTTTGAATACAACATAGTATCTTCGGATCTGGTATTCCTGGCACTAGTTAGAAATTCCTATCGTCAATTCTTTGAATAAGCCACTCTCTTCCCATATTCAGTTCTCACAACTTTGTCTGTAGCTCATCAAAACTTGCAATTTTCATTTTCCTTTCATACTAAGCTTTTGTGTCTACACTGTTTTTGAGAGCCGCCTCCAATGCTGCATTCTCCAACATGGTCATCCTCGCAGCAGGACTTTCACGTTCAGTGCAAGTTTTTTTTTAATAAATATGAAGGACACGCAGGTAGAATTGAAGGAACAGCATCTTAAACAAAATATTTCCCATTTGTCAAATATTTCATCATATTACATACAATATTTCAATTATATGTCTGTCTTATTAAGCACTCACCTGGTTTTAGACGGGGATAAGCCAAAGATGTCAATAATTCTCCAGTTTCTGGAAGATACATACTAGTAGTTTCCATCTGAGACGAAATCAGATGGAAAATGTTGCGCACATACCTTCATAGATTAAATTAAATTATTTATTTCATCCAGCTGGTCAGAACATATGACATTGGACATAAAATTGACTTTTTGTATCAAATTTAAAGAAAGAAATACTTACTCTTGAATTCTTTGTTATAACATATCCTTCCCTACAAATTGCTCTGAGCCATGCTCTGCGACGTTCTACTTCTTCCCGGGTGAAAGAGAAAACACTAACTTTTGGGCCACTTGGGTAGTTGCCCTTGCAGTTAGGAACACAGCAATTTGTCATTGTGCTCTGGAAACAAGATTATACAGTTGTAGTATTTCCAAATAAAATGAAAACGAAAATAATTACAGAATTGTACTTGCCTACTAAAAATTCCCTTGCAGGGAAACGAGTAAGGTTGGGTCTCTAAAACAATAAATGGGATAATGTACACAATTATAGTTTAAACATTAGTTCACACACCGGCACCGTCAAAGTAATATTATTTTATGAAAAAGATAAAAGTACTATATGTACTTGTTAGTTATTGCACTTAATTCACGATCATTTGCTGTACCTAATTGAAAGTTCCGAAAACAGGGGTTCCAAATTAGCGTAGACGCTACGCACTTCCACAGAAATGGGTATCAGACAAGCCCTCAAATATCAATACGGGAAGAAATTCTCGAAGCAATAAGTTAACATAAACCGTATACACTAGCACAAGCTCGAACTAAACCGCAAAAACTAGCAGCTCACTACGTTGAACACATGCTTCTAGGCTACTATAACTTTTACATTTGTGATGACGTCAGCACACCACGACGACCCGATGCACAGGCTTTGTCTTTCTAGAAGGCGTTGGGGAGAACCACGATGGCTTCTAGAGGGCTGGAGAACTCCGCCCGCGATGCGACTTCTACAGCGCCGGCGCAGTGGCGATCTCTGGAAGTGCCTTGACATGTCTCGAAGATACAACATTCGGC